>JAMFTG010001930.1:27500-37500 GCA_023974075.1 Chaenocephalus aceratus
CTGTACTGCCAATAACAAAACTACTGACACGACGCCTGCTGTGAACATGTGAGAGGCTTCCTGTGTGTGGTTAAACTAACCTGCTGCATCCTGAATGGTTGGTGTTTAAAAAAAACACTCTCCAATTAAATTAGTCTTGATTTAAGCCTTCATTATGTGGCTAATAATCTGACATTGACTATGGGAACATTTTATACATGCGGGAAATAATGAAAAGCAAATAGATTGCATGACTTAACAACGTTAACAAAAGTCTGTTTTTCTAAGATAACACTTCCAGATAATGAGCAACTTTCAGAGCATTACAAATAAGAAGATATCCTGATGTTAGTCTCTCATAGTGTTTGGGTATAAAAACACATGATCTAAACGTCCCATAATGCAACGTGTCGTTACCCTATCTGAAAACACAAATTTGTTCAATTCCATTTTTGACTGCTGAAAAATACGTCATACATCTGTTTTTTTTACTTTTCATATAAAGAAATACAAAAGCAGGCCTGAATAGAAGCTGCAATATCCTGACTTTTAGGCGATAAAACACATGATCTTAAACGTCCCATAATGCAACAGTGCTGTTACCCTATCTGGAGAAACCAATATTTTTTAAATTCCGTGTTTGACTGCTGAAAATATTAAAACAATTGCTGTTTTTTGTGCTTTTCAATATAAAGAAACTACAATAGCAGGACATAAATAAGTGCTGTTTTTCTAGCAGTGCATATCCAAAAAGTATCACGAAATAAGCCGCAATACTGACGTTTAGTGCCTAATATGTTTCTAAAAGCCGGTTTCAGATACAGCAGTTATACTATAGACAGATATATTGTGGATATTTGAGTCACGGCCCGACAGTTGAGCTGTGTAGGAACTTCGTCCTGGCGTTTGAGGTAGTCCTGAAGGAGCTGTTTAGATGAGATGTGTGTGCTCAGCGTTCATGATGACTTGGTGTTAGTGAGTAATGTGTTTGAACAGTGCAGACAGGACAAGGACACGAGCTGATTGAAACCAAGTGACTACTGTACCTACATTAGGTTATGATGCGTCAGATGAAGAGAAGCTCTTCGGTTTTACTGTTTGTATTAATTTAGTAGCATTTAATCAGAGAGGGCAAAAGTACACACATCCTTTACTCAAGTAGAAGTAGATACTCGTGTTTATAAATACTCTGGTGAAAGTAGAAGTAGTGACTAAGCTTCTTTACTCAAGTCAAAGTAAAGAGGCTTTGAAGTGTACTTCAGTAGAAAGTACCCATAGCTAGCAGCTGCTTTAAAGAGTACCTGACCTCCCTTTATATCAATAGAACAATAATGTCATTGTTAGCTAATGAATGTTTCCATGGTGACCAACGGCAACATGACAACGTTTCCATTGGTCCCTCTTCTTTAGAGAAGACCAGGAAGTGATGGATACACGGATCGTGTTCCAACCAATAGGCACGCAATGACTCTAAAGCAGTGCTTCTCAAAGTGTGGTCCGCGGACCCCTGGTGGTCCGTGAGCGCCCCCTAGTGGTCCGTGAGTATATTGGTAACATTTCATATTTTAAATAAATAAAATATTTAAGTTTTCCCCGGGAATATCTCCGCAATGGAGCGAGCTTAAGTTTCACCTTCATTACATGAAATAGCCCCAGCGCAACACCTTCATCACACATGTGCCACTTGTTTGTACCATTTTCAGGCGATTTATAATCTGTTCTAGAAAAACGATGTTGTTTTTTATATTTGTGGAGTTAGGTGGTCCGCGATGTTATTTTATTGGTTAAGTGCCTTGGTATGAAAAGTTTGAGAAACACTGCTCTAAAGAATAATGACCACGCCACCAAACACACATTCAGACTAAAGGAACCAGCTGTTTGGGAAATGAGAGAAAAGAAATGAAAGTACTGTCCAGGTATTGAGTTCAACATGTAAGAAGTAGAAAGTACAGGTATTTGGGTTTCAACATGTAAGAAGTAGAAAAGAAAGTACAGGTATTTGAGTTCAACATGTAAGAACGTAGAAGTACAGGTATTTGAGTTCAACATGTAAGAAGTAGAAAGTACAGGTATTTGAGTTCAACATGTGAGAAGTAGAAAGTACAGTATTTGCAGTTTTTAAAATGTAATAAGTAGAAAGTAAAGGGTATTTGTGTTCAACATGTAAGAAGTAGAAAGTACAGGTATTTGTGTTCAACATGTAAGAAGTAGAAAGTACAGGTATTTGAGTTCAACATGTAAGAAGTAGAAAGTACAGGTTTTGGGTTCAACATGTAAGAAGTAGAAAGTACAGGTATTTGTGTTCAACATGTGAAGTAGAAGTAGAAAGTACAGGTATTTGAGTTCAACATGTAAGAAGTAGAAAGTACAGGTATTTGTGTTCAACATGTAAGAAGTAGAAAGTACAGGTATTTGAGTTCAACATGTGAGAAGTAGAAAGTACAGGTATTTGAGTTCAACATGTGAGAAGTAGAAAGTACAGGTATTTGGGTTCAACATGTAAGAAGTAAAAGTAAAAAGTCGTCAGAAAAATAAGTAGTAGAGTAAACCAGAAAAATGTAGTTAAGAACAGAAACTGTATTTGTACTTCCCACCTCGAGATGTTGCACAATTACCCCAGTTCTCTGCAGCAACCAGCTGTTGGAAAATGTAAGAAGTAGAAAGTACAGGTATTTGAGTTCTCAGTATTTCGGTTCTCTGCAGCTAACACAGCACGACAGGCTGTTATTTACTTTATTTACACCCACAGGACAGATCTTGTTATTTTCAAACCTTATCTTTCCACGCAGGCACATTTATATAATTTTGTATATGTCAGAATATGAGAATATAGTTGTTGTGGCTCTTGCTCTAATTCCAACTGCATCATGTTGTTCTTGTAAGACCAACATTAGATATGTAAATGTGGTGATTAGTATGCGAAAGACACCAGATTGGAGACATCGCAACGAGTGTTAATACAATAAAATGGGAAAGTGATTAAACTCAGGTTGAACAGAACAAGAAGTACATGTTTAAGCTTGTATGGTAGTGGATAGATATACTGTATACTTTGGGTTCAATTTAATGGTATCATTGTACATGTTGGATTGTATTGTGATCAACCTCTTTCAGTCTTGTCTTTGGAACATGTTTTAACGTATTTTAATTTTAAAATCAACTATCATATGTTTCACGAAACTCACACCCGAACCGGTTTTAGGATGGCCAGAGCATTACGTGCATTCCAGATTATGTCTGGGAGCCGGAGTATTTAATTTCCCCTGTCACACTGTCCCGAAGTTGACACCCGATGGACACACGAATATGGAATTGTGAATTTCGCACGAAGATGGCCCCGAACCACACGAAGGCAACATTTACATTACATTTAAGAAATACAACTGCAATGAAAGTACCAACAACAATTATTTTACAGTACTATGATACTACACTGATATCTTCAGACTTTGTTCTTTACTTTCTCCGTCTTTATATGTAGAAGATATTACGTTTTCTCCGTCATGTTGTTTCCATAGCAACAACAACTTCCTGTCAACTCGCCTTCAAAATAATATATTATATCCTTTTTAGTTTCACAGAACACAAATTGGGTTATTTACATAATATGTTTACATGATTTTGTTGTGCAATAAAACAACCCGATGGACACACGATAAAGGAAACGTTCAGATTCGGCTGTGATCGTAGCAACATCGGGCGTTCGTGAGGGCATCTAAACCATCGTGTGACCGCTGGTGGAGTTTCTCAGGCTCCGGCAGCAACTTCGTGAGCGGAGGCAAAATCTTTGGCATGCCAAAAAATAGCCGAAGGACCTTGAGAAGGTTCATTTTCGTGTTGAATTCGTGTGTCAATGTCGCCCTTCGTGAGGCCATCGTGAGGGCATCTTGTTATCGTCGGTGCCATCGGGCATTCGCCCCGATCAGAGTGATCGGGGCGAATGCCCGATGATAACACGAAGATGACACGACTTGACAAGATGCCCTCACGAGTGCCTTACGAAGTTGCCGCTCACGAAGTTGCTGCCGGAGCCTGAGAAACTCCACCGGCGGTCGTACGATGGCTTAGATGCCCTCACGAACGGCCCGATGTTGCTACGATCACCGCCGAATTCGAACATTTCCTTTATCGTGTGTCCATCGGGTGTCCATTTCGGGACAGTGTGACAGGGCCTTAAACCAGCGAGTTCCTCCTTCGACTGCTTGGTGCCTTGTACCCTCTCAGGTCACTGCATGATAGACTCTCGCCCTCAATCGAACGCTAATCCTAACCGCCACCTTTCCCAGGCCTTAACCTAAAATGGACGCCCACACGCTTACTCCTCTTCATGCCTGAAATAATGAAATGGAGGCCCACTTTAGAGAACACGTGAATTGTAAATAAATACAGAGACAACATAACCATTTGGAATGAACATTGTATTGGAAAAAAACTATGGATACTTCGACGCTGCACTGCGTGGGTGTAAAACATATGTTTTATTATCTTCCCTCAACGTTGATAAAAGTTCATATATTCCTTTCCTTAAGTGCTGAAATAATGCTCTATCACTTGTATGGTTGTAACAATGATGCCATACCCAATATAAACGTCTCTAAAAGTCCCTGATTGTGTGTTTATCCTCCTTTCAATGCACAATTTCATCGTTGTACCTTAATCTGAATGTATATTTTACGTCTACTTTATGCTATTTCAGTTGTGTCTTTACTGGTAACTGTATTCTGTGTGATAGTCTGTGAAATGTCTATGTGAAGCACCTTGAACTGCACTTATTGTCTGAAAGGTGCTATTCAAATAAAGATTATTATTCAAAATAACTAAATACATTGAGGATGAACCACGCAGGTCGGTGTGAACGGAAAGTTAAATATATGCAAGTGTCTTTTTAGCGTGTCTACTTAAAGATTGCTGAGCTAACTGAATATAATGTCCATTCCTTCCACTTGACTCAAAGTGTACCTGGAGCGACTGTCTGCTCGGGTCGGGTCGTCCTCACCGTGATTCTGCGGCTCATGTGTCCCGTAAAACCTGAGCCGACAGAGTCAAGCGTTTCCCATAATGCACCGCTGCATTTGGGGACGTGGAGCTGGGGAATGGTGTGCTTCACTCTGCGAGTAACTCGTGGTGAAGTTGCGACCCTCGTGTTTGCCGACTGTTCCTCGTGTCTCCGTGTAATTAGGCTCCATGTTTTATAGATGGCATGTCTCTCTTTGTAATTAAGTCTCTACATAATGGATGCCGCGCGCTACGTGAGCAGAGGAAAGGAAAGTGATGCAAGGCGACTTTAGTTTTTGGGCGAAAATGGAGGATGCATCTGCAGAGCGAAGGGGGTAGAAGAGGGGCTTGATCTATTTAGGCCTCCAGCTATGTATTATTGAGCGTGGTCCTCAGCAGGGGGTACAACACACCCTCTAACACACACCCTCTAACCACACACCCTCTAACACACACCCTCTAAGATGTGGAGAGCATGTTTGCTGCTTAATGAATGAATCTGACCTCAGCGGGGAAAGAGGGAGAAACACAGAGACACAAATAGCTCGCAAGAGAATTTCATGGCTTACAGTTAAAGTAAAACTGCTGGATGTTCAGTGTATCTGCTTCTGTCTCTCCGTCATACTATAAGCTGCTTCTCCTTCTCAGAAAGTATTGTCAAGAACCCCCCGGAGTGTCTTTCAAGTCAACATGGCTTTGTTTTACATGCAGTGTTTCTCCACCAATCGTTAGTCACTCAACAGCCAACAGACATTGTATGCTAGTCTGCCTATATTTAAACCTCAAACTGGGCATTCACATGACAATTAATTGATTGCTATTTTGTACATGTTGCCCATATTACACACCTATGTAACACCAATATTACTCCCATATTATCCTGTTATTACACGCATATTAATTAGACTTCAAAATATCGTCGACGACATATTTCCGCGTCGACGCGTCGCTACACACACGTGGGTCACCCACAGCAACAAGCAGTTCTAGCTGTGGTGGCTACCATTAGCAGCTAGCATTTGCTCTCCGATTTTTACATAAAAATGGAATTATGGATTATAAATTCAATCGTTTTTTTTATACAGAGACGTTAAAAACCTATGGATTAACCGATTCAGCCGCGTGTTTTTCTCATTTTTAATGCCATTGAACACGTCTTTTGATCAGATGGACAGCTACGGTGGTGAGACGATCTCCCTAGAAGCTCTGTAAAAGTACGTGTTGTGATGACTGTATTTGCTTCCCCTGTCCGAGTCCGGATCACTCAGTGATGATACTATATACCTACATAATCTGTGGAGTCTCAGCTTTAATCGGATATCTTGTGTGTGCAGCTACTATAAGTAATAAGGGTACTTTTATCTTGAGTTCTGTGCCAAAGTCCGTTAGCATTTTTCGCTAAGGGGTCATTTAGATACTTCTTATGAGACTTGTGTTTTGTTTTGGTGAACATGGTTTGTATCGTCAGTTAGCTGAGATTATTGCCGTTAATCTGGTAAAACACATTAATAGGTTCTTAAATATTAAGATCCCCTGAGACACAGTATCGTGAACATTTTTATTTTTACATTACGTTTTTTATGAATTGAACAACAGAAAAATAATCGTTAGATTAGTCCACTAATCGATCAAATAATCGCCCGATTAATCGTTTTCAAAATAATCGTTTCCCCCAGCACTAGTATTAATACAGCCTTATCACACCCATGTTTCACCTTCATTACACCTATATCATACCCACGTTAAAACCATGTGGTGCTGATATTTAACAAATGCTATTACACCCATATTACATATTCATGTAACTGTACACAGTCATATTACTGTACCCCCTAGAAACCGTTAGGGTGGAACATTTACAATGCTACACTTTTTAATGTTGTGAAATCTGGCACGCGTGCATTTCATTCTACTAAACGCACTTTTGAAACGTAGTGGCTTTTGGTGTGGGTGTTCAATTAGATCTCATATATGATTGGATACGAAATGGAGGTCCACTAAAACATCAGAGTTAATCTTCTTTCTGCATTTTTTTTACCCACAACACCTTGGCCCTTCATCATCCTCTCCTATTTCCAATTAATTTGCCAATTTGGCGGTACCTGATTCCTCCATTTGTTCCGTGTCTCTTCGTCGACCTCATTTCCTCCGAGTGCCTCTTTAAAACCAATCTGCTTTCAATCAGGTGAAGACATTCCAACCGCCGATCTGAGAAGAGACTATTGACGTCAGCAAAGCATGCCGACACCTCTCTCTCTGCCACTCGGTCTACCTCTGGGAACAGGTACACACACACACACACACACAACACACACACACACACACACACACACACACACAAGCACACACACACGCACACGCGCACACACACACACACACACACACACACACACACACACACACACACACACTGCTGGACGGAGCAAAGACATCGTCTTCCTTTTGAAATAGAAACGACCGCGACCGTTATTTAAAAAGTCGCTTTTGTGTCCAATGACCGTCATTACGTCTCTCTGCTTTCTGATATTACAGCGCTACAGTGCGGCTCTATCGCCTCGGTAACGCTGATCAATATCGCTTCGTCGTAAATGCAACAATTACGCCTGCGTGTTTAAAGAGCTTCTCGACAGTGAGGAGGGGGAGATCAATGCGCGAGGAGGGGCGTCAGGACTTCTGGTTTGCTATGAAAGCCCGGGTTCATTTGTTACCGCGATGGATCGGCCATCTCTCTTCGCTGATCTCAGGTCTGCCGTTAAATGTCGTCTCTTCATCCCCAATGATTACCCATTAGTTGTGCCATTGGCTGATGGTAAAGAGCTGCCGATTGATTATCTCTGAGCTATAATGCAACAGCACATGTGGACCATGCTGTATTCCTATGTACCCCTCACAGGGAAGAATAAAATGCTCCAGTCTTTTCAGAACTCTCAAAAAGGTCTTGTTTCGAACCGAGTGCGTGACCACAGGAACTGGTTTAGAGGTGACTTGGCCTTTAAGATGATTTCCTTTGACCACCTGGAAAGGTTTTAGCGAATTAGGTGAATAGAAAAGGTGGATTGAAAAGACGCCAAAGCAAGCTGGGTGTCTGGAAATAAGATACACGCGTTGTGCTCATGCACCATATTTTAAACTTTGAATGAATTTGCCGAACATGGCTTCAGATGCAAGATATCTGTACACGTCTCCTGAGCGGTTTGGGCGAGATGGTGGATGCAATATTTTGGATAACAGCGCCAACATTTTACCACAACCCACTTTGATAAGTATAAAGATATTCTGACTAACTTACGATTTAACAGAGAATGCTTTGAAAGAAGTATAACATTGGTCCAAAAAAAGTTTGTATTGAGTTTTTTTAAGCCAGGCCTTAAGTGTTTTCCTTAAGAGCACTTTGTCTTAAGTACTAAACTGCACTTAAGGGATTCGGCTACATTGATGTAACACGGACACTAGATATCATTAGCTATTGGCACTAGATTTATAAGAAGACATTTTTAAATAAAACAGGAAGAAAGGTTTTAAATTTAAAACAAAAAAAGGTTTTCATTTCTTTGTTGGACATTACGTATTGCGCTTTCGTACCAAGCCCCACTGCAATGATCAGGCTCCATGCCATCAAATACACACGATGTTCCTTAGCGGGGGAATAAGCTTCCGAGGTTATGAACCCCTGTGGTTGACACGCAGATAACGTTCTTGAGTTTTTAAGGTTTACGGAAAGGTTCGGAGAGGTCCAGAGCGTTGCCGCTTGTCGAGACAGAAAGAAAGGCAGAATGAAACCTCCGCCTCACCTCCCTCCCGTTATCTCTGGACGTGTACGTTATGCCGAGAGCTGAACACAGACTCACATGTAGCTGCAGTGAAAGCGGACGAGCGTTAGAAAAAGTGTAAAGACGGAGACTCTGAGTCGGTTACCCACCGTGCTGCTGCTAAGCTAACGGAGCATCAGCACCCTGTGGCTGGAAGGGTCCGAGCACATCGGACCGCCTGGGAGAGCACCTGGTCTGCACGCACACACGCACGCAGACACACACACACGCACGCACGCACACACATGCACGCACACACACACACACACGCACACACACACACACGCACCACACACACACATGCACGCACACACACACACACACACACACACGCACGACACACGCACACACACGCACCACACGCACACGCGCACGCACACACACGCACGCACGCAAACACACACACGTACGCAGCACACACGCGCACACACATGCACGCACACGCACGCACACACACACACACACACACACACATACACACACACACACACGCGCGCGCACGCACGCACACACACACACATATACACAACATACACAACACGCACACACACGGCTCAATCTCGTAGGTTCAGGATTTCTAATAAAGCGCCCTCGAGGAGCGACCCAGAGGTTCACATTCTGTTCAGAACATGAATCACGTTCTGAATTGATTTCTCCTCCGCGATGAGAACTCATTTTTCTTTCTGACATATCAGACGATGCAACCTTTAATCCACGTAATGGCCAGGAGAGGTGAGGACGGGGTTAATAGACTTGAGATGGAGCCGAGGGCCAGAAATAGCCGCGAGTAAACTGATCGTGTAAATATTACCGCGGCTCACATGCCCTGTAATCCCCGGACTTTGCTCCAGATGGAAAACACCCTCACACACGTCGGGGATAATTACATGTTCTTACTTTCGTGCGTTCACCGTTTGATCTTCTATAGATCTGCTGCAGCTCGATACCGCTAATTAGCCGTAGCAGCATCCCCCATCATTAAGAGATCAGTGTTGTGATGACCTTTGTGGGAAAAGTGGAGTTAGTGTGTAGTGTTTATGTGTGTATGTATGTGTGGTGTGTGTGTGTGTGTGTGTGTGTGTGTTGATTGTGTCCACAGGGAGTTCCAGTATGGCTCCACAACAGATTTCCCAAATAATCAAAGCTCCCAGAAGCGCTAGTGGCTTACACTAATGATCCATAGGCCTCGAATGCCCCCCCCCCACACACACACACAA
>JAMFTG010001931.1:0-40665 GCA_023974075.1 Chaenocephalus aceratus
GACGGCTCTGTCAAGTGCCTGCCGCTGTTAGCTTCTTGCCTCTCTGCTACCTGCTCCGTGAAGCTAGCTACAGGGACTCTGCCTGGTCAGTTCATCCAGGAAACACAACTTGTAGCCGGCCGTGGTTGTTTGTTCTTCATGCTTATATATCGGACTATTGTGACTCGCTCTGCGGTTAAAACAGACGGTGCATGAATGCGGTAAGTGAAATTCGAGTGCTTTATTTATGTGTTAATGATTTTAATCAGCTACGTAATGAATTCTTTCACACACAGTGACATCACGAGCTACCCACAATGCAACGCGCGCCATATATATATATAAATACGCCATTTTCTTGCAGGTGCAAATATCCTGGAGGTGCTAATATAAACAGCTAGCTAACGTAGCCAGAATTAACGACGAAGAAATCGCTGCATGTCTTCGGATTACATCTCTGGACTTGAGGGGTGTGCTCTAGGTCGTTACCAGCGTAAACTAGAGCTGTGTGGGTTGTCGGATTGCCCTTACAGACTGCCTGCAGATGTATGGAAAAACGACCCTCGAAAGTGGCCTTCGTCGATTTTGGCTGCATCTACGTCTAATTTCTGGAAACACCAGGTGAATATCCCACTTGTCACAATAATATTATCATGCCATTGCATATATGTGGTATTTTAGAGTTGACTAGATATTGATTAAGGCAATAGACTATGATATTCAGTACAGGAAGCTTAGCAACACCTAGACGGTGTACGGCTAAACCCCGCTTGCACCTCACGTAAAATGGTTGATACCGGAAGTACGGTGTCGCCCTCGGCCCAATACCCGTATGTGTGTGTGAAAGAATGGTTAGCATGTAAGCTAGTGGTAGCTACATCGGTGCTAACGATGCTAATCGTAGCCTCCAAGTTAAAATCATAGACTGTATATATAAAGGTTAAAACGAAATAGACAAGCGTTAAGTGGGATAATACTGTTGAACAAACAGCTTCTGTTTGAGGTTGATAAAATAAGGTCATCCTTGTAACGTAGAGAGATATTTTATTATGTAGGGAGGAACTGTATGCATCGCTAAGGTTAATTTAAATTGGCTATGCTCAAGTATGTAGGCAAGCTAATGTCGAAGTAGTGTATGTGAAATCAACCTCACAATAAGATGTGTATATTACAATTATTAATGTCATATTTCAAGATGATTACTTAGATATCACAATATGGTTGGTTGAGCTGGAGTTCATTATTGAGCTTACACGTTAACGTCACAGTCACCTGAAGAACGAACCCAAACCTTGTTGTTTTTATTAATTGCATTACCAAATGGGTATCAAATAAACAGTAAGCATTGGTAACACAACTTCCAAAGTTACAGTAAAATAAAAAGGACCCTGACTCGGACAATACACAATCCAACATGTTCAACAGAAGAGAATCAGTCATATTGTTTGTACACATGGTACTTTACATATATATATATATATCTGTTTGTTTAAGGTGTCCAGGTGATGCAGACGGGCTGGACCAGAGAGTGAGAGACTCCTCACAGCAGTGAACTTCAGCACAGGTACAAAGACTCTTTTTTCATACTGTACAAAGAATCAAGAAAGATATTGGTTTAAATGAATGAAGTATCGACTTGAATACACTGATATACATTCCATTAAACAATACTAAATACTAGATCACCTACACATCAGTTAAGTTGAGGGGTTTTTCCATGCAAAAAGTTACATTTAGATGTTAACAAGCAATATGACTGTCAGCTTTCTAATTTAATGTATTGAAGGCAAAGATATTTAACACATAGTGAGAACTGCTGCTATTTATCTCTCAATATTGTCTGTAAAACGTGGTAAAAGTTATTCTTTCAGTGAGACAACAGAGCAAGCTTCAACAGTTCCACTACGTTTTGATAACAGTTAAATATTATTTTGATAATAACATATATTTCAATGTTGATGAACTTCATACTGTTCATTCATAATCTGATTGTCTTTGTAGCTCACTGTTGAAATAAAAAAAAAACATTACAATTACAAAATAATGATATCTACAGCCCCTAAACACACAAACACAACACTTTCATAAATAACACACTTGTTCTGCAATAATATGTTTTATGTTTCCTGTCATTTTTGTTAGGAAAGGACATGCCTGAAAGACACGACATTTTCTCCTTCTCTGAGGGTCAAGAAGAACATCCAAGAGGAACATTAAAAGCTGATGTTATGAGATTTTAAGACCAGTACACTAAGAAACTACTTTTATTGTAAAAACAGTCAGCTGATCGAATGCACCTATTTCAACACATCCTCACTCCCAGGTCGGCCTATGTTGACGTTATGTCAAGTCCCCTGCCGGCTTTTTCCAACGCAAGGGGGGTGGCCTTAGAGTCCATTTTCAGCTTTCCGGGATGTCCATATGCTTCTATGGACGCTCATGGAAGCACGGCATTCATTTGTGTCGGCTGCCCTTAAAGGCAATGTGAGCGTCCATTCTCATTGGATAACGGAGAATTGTACACCCGGAAGTAAGTATTCCCCTTACTGACGATTGATTTTACAGTGATATCTGCACTACTCATCGACTAAAAAACACCATATTATCCTTGTTAATTACACAACATTGATTGGTTTAAATTGTGTGCAATGCTTTTGTATTTTTCCCCTTCGATTCGGAGAAACAAATCTTTTTTCGGAGTAAAGGATGGCAGAAGACACTACACTACCCAGAATCCCCAGCTATCGTTTGGACTACACCATGTGCTCTGTATGTTTTGTAACTGTGTAATGGTGTTATCTTTATTGCTACCCCCTTCCCCGTCAATGTATAGTGTTGGTCCACAGCGCAAACGTATTAGTTTAACAAAATCCGCATCTAAAGATACGTTATTTTCCCCTGTGCAATTCCAGTCTCACAACTCAGAGCACATCGTCATTAACAAATACCGGAAACAGACCGAAAACATTTAAAAAAATAAAATAATACCTTATTCCGAGTGTGCTTGCTTTTCTCTTTGAAAGTCATCACATACCGGCATTGTAATACACGGTTCGGCTGCATTAAATATTACATATCTGCCGTAGTTCTGTATTTATAGAGCCCTGATGAGAAGACCTCTAGACAAACATGAGGAACTGAAAACGTGACGTGGATCATAAATATATCAGCCATTAAACAATATCTTACATTTCTTTTCACACAATACGTCTCCTTGCAGTATCAACACTAATTCGGCTGACTTTTATATTTGATCCAATTGGTAGATAGGCTGTATTTACACCATAAAGGTGCACAGCTGATATAAAGGGACACCTAGTGGTTAAAGCATGTTATTGAATTTCATTATTTGTATTATTAGATATTAATACGATCCCTATAAAGTATATTCATTACTCGTTATTCTCTACTAATAGTTAATTAAAGACTGTATATAATGACTATTTTGCACATCCCTTTCGAGATTTCAAGATGTTCTAAGGTTTATTGACATATCATATAGGCCTACACAACTATGGTGTAGTTCTGCACTGAATGAAAAACTTGGGTTGCAGGTTCCTCAACAGTGCATTACAAGACATCTATCAATATGTGTGCATACCTCCAGCAATGTTAACTATGTTGAAGCACTTATTTTAACTGATATTATACATAATGTATTATACTCTTATAAGATGTATGTAGATATTTCATCTCCGGCCTTGTCAGGTATTGAACAATCAATAAATAAAGAACACAGAATTGTTAAATATAAAACACAGAATTTGTGTGATTATACTAAATGATTTACAAATAAACACCACTGCATTACAACTATACACATGCTGATGTAACGCAAATGTTCCAACTTGGGATCAATAAAGTACATCTTATCTTAAGCTGATCGATGGCTACTGCCATATTTGCAAAATGTGCCTCTGAACCTTGACAAGTGCATGTTTCAGACTTATCAATTAATGTAATGTAATGTAATGCTATCAATGAACAAGAGGAGGGGTCACAAACATAAGACCATGGAGAACATGTTGCGAAACAGAATAGCCAGCATGTGTAGTTCTGGAGACGGGGTGGGGGAGGGGGGACGCGGTGGACCCGTTCAAATCCAGTTTTGAACAGTCTGTCGTGGTTCCATCCCATTTCAAGTGCTGTTCGAGGCTCGGTAACCCTCCACTCTCCAATCACAGAGCTTGAGGACTATCACGGGGTTTGTCAAACAGAGCACATAGTCCAAACGATAGCTGGGGATTCTGGGTAGTGTAGTGTCTTCTGCCATCCTTTACTCCGAAAAAAGATTTGTTTCTCCGAATCGAAGGGGAAAAATACAAAAGCATTGCACACAATTTAAACCAATCAATGTTGTGTAATTAACAAGGTGTCGATGAGTAGTGCAGATATCACTGTAAAAGCAATCGACAGTAAGGGGAATACTTACTTCCGGGTGTACAATTCTCCGTTATCCAATGGGAATGGACGCTCTCATTGCCTTTAAGGGCAGCCGACACCAACGAATGCCGTGCTTCCATGAGCGTCCATAGAAGCATATGGACATCCCGGAAAGCTGAAAATGGACGCTAAGGGCCCCCCCCTTGCGTTGAAAATTGACTCTAAGGCCCCCCCCCCCCTTGCGTTAGAAAAAGCTGGCAGGGGACTTGACATAATGTCAACATAGGCCGACCTGGGAGTGAGGATGTGTTGCCTATTTCCACATCTACACTCCATCAGCTGATTATTTCTATTTGCCTCCCTTTATGAGCTTCACATCACTTGTGCCTTGTACCGCAGAGTTTGCAACGTCACAAATAAATGGGGCCAATCTTCAGTCAGATGTGAATGTGTAATCTAACATTTTCAGTAAGAATAATGGACGAAAGGAGAGCAAATACAAATACAATTTATTGAAATGTGAACCAAAAGTTAATCAAATGTTTTAAATAAAAAGCACATATGGACAGAAGGTGTAAACCTATTAAATGTATAAGTAAACACATTTAGTCAAATAACGTGACAGACTAGGCCTGTGCAGTTGGTATCAGCTTTGCCCAGCATGGGCTCCTCTATCAGGCCTGGTCCTCCTCGCTGAGGAAAGACCCTCCTCTCCACACCAAGAGACAGGACGTCCATCACACGGAGGTTTCTCCCTGAAGTCTCTGCAGCTCTCTGGACACCATGCTGTCTCAATCCGTCCACACTGAATATGAGAGGGGGAAAATGAAAATAATAAATGATTTAGACAATAAGAAATATAAAGTTGACTGTTGAGTTGCTCAGTTTTTTTAGATTGTCAATACTATTACTGTATAACTAATATCTCAGGTTAAGAGGCACATTCAAATAAAGATTGGTCTTTAAATACATGTTGTCTTTTGAATTGTTTGTCTAAAGTCAAGGATCTAGAACTGGTACTTAGTTTGAATAATACAGTCTGGTTATTATGCTGTTTGGAGGAGGCCTCACAGGTAAGAGCACTAACTAGCTACCATCACATGTACCTTAGCTTGACTTAAATGAATTAAACGTATAGTTAAGTGATATCAAAATATAAATAACTAATGTAATGCAAACATTAATATTTGCTTGATTCTAGTGTTGAATTTAGCACAATTGCATACAAACATTAAGGGGTTTTAAGATTCTGAAGTATTATGCTAAAAACTCAATAACTTAGATTATTATTTATAGTTTTGCTGAATAGTTTCATGTCCGCTTACCTTAGAAACGTAAAATGCGACGGCAGTGTGCAGATGGGGAGCATGTTATGTCCATAGACTGCAAACAGCGCTCTGCATGTCCTGTTCCACTGTCTATGTGTCTGTCAACGCATTGGTCCAATCACATTCAGCATCCCGTCAGCATTTTTTCCCCCAAACAATCTGCGAATCAGAGGCACAGTAGGGCGGGTCTTCGCGGAATGCGGGTGGGAAAAATGTGTGTGTCTCTTTCAACCTGTCTGAGTCAGAGCGAGAGTTAACAGCTCATCTAGTTCCATCTGTACTGTAGCTAGTAGCCTAGTTTCACCTACCGGGGTGGCAACTGACACCCTAAAAATAGGCCTTGCCACCCCAGCTGCCACCCCAGTTGGCATCTTTGTTTTGAAAGAAAAGTTGTGGCTCATCGGACATTTATGAGAGAAAGTCTCTAATGTCCGAGTGGAAGTGAATGCAGCACAAGATGTACGTCATGTAACCCCTCCCCCGGTCCTGGCGCGAGCGTGGACATATGATTGGCGGCGATTTCATTTGAACAGGACGGTGCAAAACGAGAAGCATTTGGACCCAAGCACTGAAGGAATGAGGTATTTGCGGTCCACACTGACAGAGAAGAGACTGTCAGTGTGGCTGCACTCAGCATTGAATCAAAACGCACTAAAGCTGTTGATCTTAATACGCTTGTGAGGCGTTTTGCTGAACAAGATGGTAATCGCCGCATTCAGCTGTAATAGACATGTCAACGTGATGCTCTGCTCACGGATGAGCATACAAAACTGTTAAGATGATGACCTTACGTGTGTAAAACATTTTTTTCTTTGTGGGGGTCTGCCCCCAAAAAACAGTTTTAAGTCCTGAGAAAGTCAAATAAGACGGTGTGTAAAACTACACTGCCCAGCCAACAGAAATTAACCACTTTGATATAACTAGGCCAGCAGGTAAGGACCTTCCACTGGATCATAACTGAAGTATAAAAGAATGCATGACTGAAGTGATGGAGACCAGGTTGAAGGCAAACACAAAGAGGAAATAACAGGTCAGATCAAGCAAATCCCCCTCTCAGATTCCACAGCAACCAGAAGAACATAAACACTGGCTGATGATTTGATTCATCAGCTTTGTGATGGAATACAAAATGCACAGTGCATTTCCTTAGCTGTGGGTGAGTCCACTGACACCACTGAGTTGCTGGTGTTTGTGAGTTTTTATGATGAGGCAAAGGGGGAGTTTGTTGAAGATGTGTTGGGCCTGACGAACCTCAGTGGACACATAAGGGGGGGGGGGGCAAGACATTTATAAAGCAATAATGGGAATGCTGAACGAAAGAGGGTGCAGCTGCCTTTATTCATAACTGCAGCTCTTACACTGCGACTCTGAGGGAGCAAGCACAGACACAATAACAATGAAAACTTCTGCATACAGATTACTTTTGTTTTTGCAACCTCGTGTTAAGAATCTTGTTGCAACAGTTTAAAAGTTTGAATGACCGTAATAAACGGACCTTTGTCTTATTGAAACATTTATTTTGGACCTTTAACATTTGTATTTGAGTACCCCTGGTCTAAATGCACTTCGAGGACCGAGCATCGGGGACCGAGCATCGAGCATCGAGGAGCCTCTCTGGAGGAGCTCAAACCGAGGATACACTGATGGGTCCTCCTCGGCTCCTTCGTGGATGCATTCCCGGGAACAGAGATGTTTCAAAGAGTCGTGACGCACGGCCGGACTTATCTCAGCCAATGACAGCTCTGCATGCATCCCCTGGATATTATTTTATTAACTGCTCTCATCGCAACGTGCAGAAAGCAGAGCAGTGTGTAACATATATATCACTCTATAACAGGCCTACTCTCTTTATTTGCTTTAGTTTAGTAGATATCTACAAAGAGTCCAGATGTTTCTAAGACCATTGAGTGCTTCACATAATAATATACACAACGGCTGTAGCCTGATTATGCTTTAGGAGCTGTAGGTGTGTGTGTGTGGTACAGTGTGTAGGTGTGTGTTCTACAGTGCGTAGATGCAGCGGACAGACAGGTCTCAGTTGGTTTGGTGTCCTCTGCTGACTTTTAATACTTGTAAATAAGACTTTTGAACCGTAATTTATTTCCCTCATTTTAGCGACCAGAGAGAGGGGGGGGATATCCAGTCTTTGATAGTGTTACGTTATTATGAGAGTGCTCTGTTTGATTCTGAAATGGTATATATTTATATAAATATATATACGTGTGTGTGTGTTAGTGTGTGTGTGTGTGTGTGTGTGTGTGTGTGTGTGTGTGTGTGTGTGTGTGTGTGTGTGTGTGTGTGTGTGTGTCCGCATCTGTAGCCTGTTATTGTCTCATTATACCGCACGGTGAATGAATCAAAGTAAATATAAGTCGTCATGAACACATCTGCTGTGCCTCCTGTCATCATTAATGGACGTCTCTTTAAAATGACCGCTCAGAGGAGAGGAGTTCTCATTTCTCTAACCGCCTGCTGCTTCCCCTCCTCTCTCCTCGGCTCCTCCGTTCGCATCTCCTGTGGGCGGGACTCGGGGATAGGAGTCGAGGAGGGGAGTTAGAGAAATGAAAAAGGGCCTATGTGTACAACACACACACACACACACACACACACACACACACACACACACACACACACACACACACACACACACACACACACACACACACACACACACACACACACACACACACACACACACACACACAGCTCCTAAAGCATATCAGGCATATCATATCATATCAGTTTTATAATAAATTAAAGAAATTAATATCGACTCTTTGTTTGTAGATATCTAAACTAAAGCAAATAAAGAGAGTAGGCCTGTGATATATATATATGTTACACACTGCTCTGCTTTCTACACGGACCTCACAGCTGTTCTCTCTGGATACATCGCGTCGCGATGAAAGCAGTTTCTAAAATAATATCCAGGGGGTGCATGCAGAGCGGTCATTGGCTGAGATAAGTCCGGCCGTGCGTCACGACTCTGTCCGGCTGTGCGAAACATCACATTGCCCCCATGTGTTGCTGTAGCTCCACCCCTTGATGGCACTGTTTGTTTCTTCCCCTGGATCTCTATCAAGTTTATTAAAAACTACAACCCCCATGATGCATTAGCTGTTATCCCTGCTAACAGAGATACACTTGTTGAGACTGTAAAGAGTCAGAGACACTTTTAAAACGCATGCGTCTTTTCGTCTTCATTAGGAAAAGACGAGAGGAGCTGATTTTTGGACAATTCGACCGGAAACAAGGGTTTCTTGTTTATCCCCCCAGCTAACATGCTAATATGCTAATGGTGACCCTGAAACACAACTTCCGGTGCTGGTGGTCTTCACAATAAAACCCACAGTTTTCTCTCTTCACCTTTCTCTTCTTACAAATATTATATTACAGGAAGAGGGGGAATACATATAATATGAAATAAACCGGTTTCTCTCCGCAGCTCCATGTCTGTGTATCTTAAAGGTTTAGGAATTGTCTAAGGGGAAATCATAGCCGCTTTTATTTTGAAGTCCTCTGCACCGGAAGTGATGATCCCGCTCTTTCTAACTGGGAACCGTCTCGTCGGTTCTCTCTCTACATCCATGGTTCTCTCTCGGTGTTCCTGAGGAAGTGTGTGTGAGCAGCTGATCCATCGTCTGTGTGATGAACCTCTGACTTTGTGCTCTTTATTCTGAAGCCTTTACCTCGGACTCTAGAAGCTAGCTGGTAACACGCTTGCTGGTAACACGCTAGCAACACAGCATGAGAGAAACAGAAAGTGGTGATTAAGTAAACATGAGTGTTGTGCTGCTCTCGTTGGTGAAGCAGCGACTCACTGCGGCTGCTGAAGAGATCTGTGTTCTGTTTGAAAGAACGATAGCAGAGTACGAGGAGGAACTGTCTCGTTCAAAACAGGAGAACGAGAGACACCGGAAACTACTGGACGCTGTTTTACAGCCTCAGCTTCAGATCCACAGAGCAGGTCTGTTCCCTCTTTACTAACTCTGTATACTCTCTATTATCACTTTAGACACCGCGGTGAAGTTAGTTTAGATTTAGACTTTTTATTAACACTCTTTATTCTTCTTCGGTTGGCAATCAACAAATGGGTGCATTACCGCCACCTACTGGACAGGAGTGTGGAGCAGTAGATTGACAGGAACAAAGAATCCTAAATTCTTTCTATAATTCCAGTTGTTTTTAAGAATGTATTTAATTTTGCCGATTTGAAATCACTGGCTGGGCTGGATTTCCCCCCGCATGCCGTTTATAAGCGCACTACTTCTATTGTGGTAGGAGTTAAAACTACAAGCCTTACCTCCCCAAATCCTGGTACCTCTGGTGAAAGTTACACAAACTCGCCTCTTTAGTTAGGGAGGATACACAACACACAATACCACGGGGTATCTTTCTTTGGTATTGGTGCAGCAGTCATTCCGAGGCACTGTGTATGAAACCATCTTCCACAAGTTTCATTACATTACATTTAGCTGACGCTTTTATCCAAAGCGACTTACAATAAGTACATTCGACCAGGAAGACACAACCTTGAAGAAAACAGAATCATATAAGTACATCAGGTTTCATAGAGCCAAGTATTACTCAACTGGCTATAGATAAGCCAGTCCTTTATTAGTATATAAGTGCTTTGTTAATAGTTCTTTGTTAGTCATTCTATCGCTCGAGGTGGAGTCGAAAGAGATGAGTTTTCAGTCTGGAAGGTGTGTAAGCTTTCTGCTGTCCTGATGTCAATGGGAGCTCATTCCACCATTTTGGAGCCAGGATAGCAAACCCACGTGTTTTTGCTGATGGGAACTTGGGTCCCCCTCGCAGCGAGGGTGCAGCGAGTCGTTTGGCTGATGCAGAGCGGAGTGCACGTGCTGGGGTGTACAGTTTAACCATGTCCTGGATGGAGGAAGGGCCAGATCCATTCGCAGCATGGTACGCAAGTACCAGTGTCTTGAAGTGGATTCTAGCAGTTACCGGAAGCCAGTGGAGGGAGCGGAGGAGTGGAGTGGTGTGGGAAAATTTAGGAAGGTTGAAGACCAGACGAGCCGCTGCATTCTGGATGAGCTGCAGAGGTCGGATGGCACATGCAGGTAGACCAGCCAGGAGGGAGTTGCAGTAGTCTAGGCGTGAGGTGACGAGAGCCTGGACCAGAAGCTGGGTCGCTTTCTGGGTCAGCTGGGGACATATCTTCCTGATGTTGTAGAGCGTGTATCTGCAGCAACGGGTTGTAGCAGCGATGTTTGCAGTGAAGGACAGGTCGTTATCTAGGGTCACACCCAGAGTCCTTGCAGTCTGAGTCGGGGAAACAGCAGAGGTGCCGATGTTGATTGTTAGGTCAAGAGTGGGACAATCTTTTCCCGGAAGGAAAAGCAGTTCAGTTTTGTCAAGGTTGAGCTTGAGGTGATGAGCGGACATCCACTGAGAGATGTCAGCTAAACAAGCAGAGATGCGTGCGACGACCTGGGTCTCTGAGCGGGGAAAGGACAGGATTCATTGGGTGTCGTCAGCGTAGCAGTGGTATGAAAAACCATGCAGGCTAATGACAGATCCGAGCGAGTTTGTGTACAGGGAGAAGAGGAGGGGACCAAGAACAGAGCCCTGAGGGACCCCTGCAGTTAATTGACAAGGTTCGGACTCGGATCCTCTCCAAGTGACCCTGTAGGTACGGTCTTTGAGGTATGAGGTGAGGAGGGAAAGTGCAGAGCCTGAAACTCCAAGTTCTTGGAGTGTGAAGGAGGATCTGATGGTTCACCGTGTCGAATGCAGCAGACAGGTCCAACAGGATGATGACAGAGGAGAGGGATGCTGCTTTAGCCGTGTGCAGTTCCTCAGTGACAGCAAGGAGGGCAGTTTCTGTGGAGTGGCCTGCCTTGAAACCAGACTGGTGCGGATCCAGAAGGTTGTTCTGATGGAGAGAGCAGGAGAGGTGTCTAAAGACAGTGTGTTCAAGTGTTTTAGACAGGAACGGGAGGAGAGAGACAGGCCTGTAGTTTATAACATCAGACGGGTTGAGAGTGGGTTTCTTCAGGAGAGGGTTTACTCTTGCCTCCTTGAGACTGTTTGGAAAGTGACCAGAAGTTAGAGAAGTGTTGATGAAATGGGAGAGAAACGGTAGAATATCAGGAGCGATAGTCTGAAGGAGGTTTGAAGGGATAGGGTCCAGAGGACAGGTGGTGGGGCGGGCAGAGGTAACGAGGGTAAGAACCTCACTTGGCGAGAGAGGGGAAAAAGTAGTTAGTGTGCCGGTTGACCGTCGGTCAGGTGATCCAGCGGTGAGTAGAGGTGAGTCAGAAAAAGACGAGCGAATATCGTCAACCTTTTTTTCAAAGTAGTTAACAAAGTCGCTTGACAGGAGGGAGGAGGGGCTTTGGGAGGGTCCAAGAGGGTGGAGAAGATGTAAAATAGTTTTTCAGGATTGGAATAGGAAGATTGGATCTTATCTTGAAAGAAAGTGCTTTTTGCCTGAGAGATGGAAGCAGAGAAAGAGGAGAGGAGAGCCTGATAGGTTAGGAGGTCGTCGCGGTGTTTGGATTTCTACCGTTTCCGCTCTGCTGCCCGAAGGACGGTTCTATTAGCACGCAGTGCGTCATTTAGCCAGGGAGCAGGAGGGGACTGACGAGCCTGCCGAGATGTGAGAGGACAGAGAGAGTCCAGAGAGGATGAGAGAGTAGAGAGGAGAGTTTCTGCAGCAGAGTTTGGAGGCAGGAGTTGGAACGAGTCAGAGGAAGGGAGGGCTGAGAGCACCGAGGAGGCAAAGGTAGAGGGGGAGAGGGAATGGAGGTTACGGCGGACAGGTGCAGGATGAGAAGAGATTAGTTTGTTATGTTTGGAAAGGGGTAGAGAGAATGAGATGAAGAAGTGATCGGATGTGTGGAGTGGGTTTACAGAGAGGTTAGAAGTAGAGCAGTTCCTAGAGAATATGAGATCAAGGACACTGCCAGCTCTATGAGTTGGTGGGGACGGAGACAGTGAGAAAGCAAAGGCGGTTAACAGAGATGTTGGTTCGTCTATCTTCCCCGTCTGGAGGTTGAAGTCTCCGAGAAGTACAGCGGGAGGGCCAGTTTCAGGGATGTGTGAGAGGAGATGATCTAATTCCTCCAAGAAGTCCCCCAAGGCGCCTGGTGGACGGTAGAGAACAACAAGGGTTAATTGTATAGGATGGGTTACTGTGACGGCATGGAATTCAAAGGTGGAAGGGGCGAAGTTAGGTAGCTCGAAGAGGGAAAAGCTCCATTTGGGAGAGAGCAGGAGACCAGTGCCACCTCCTCTGCCAGTGGGTCTGGGTGTATGGGAGAAGGAGTATGCTGTGGAGAGAGCTGCTGGGGTGGATGTGTTGGATGGAGTAATCCAGGTCTCAGTGAGAGCAAGGAAATCCAGAGACTGCAGGGAGGCGTAGCCAGAGATGAAGTCAGCCTTAGGAACAGCTGACTGGCAGTTCCACAGGCCGCCTGAAACTAGATGTTGGATGTCAGTGGAGCACGTGGGATAGACGAGAGCAGGACGGTTATAGCGATTAGGCGATACACGGGGCCAGTGATAATTGCGAGAAGACACATGAACAGGAATGGAGAAAATACACATGATTATAGCATGAGGGGCTAGAAAGCTAAAGAAAAGAAAAATAAGACACCAGCAATACTTAGCTCAATCAGAGTAGGATTTGCCTCCTCTTTGCCACCCTCGTGACTCCCGCAGGACTCCAATGTCTTTGTCGGTCTTAGAGACTCCCGCAGGACTCCAATGTCTTTGTCGGTCTTCGTCTGAAGCTGACGCTCAAAGAAAGAGCTACCTAAATGGACACCTGATTGCTGAGTTCACAGCTGTGGTGCCACGCCCCTCTAATTAGTTAACTCTCTACAGCTGATGGGCGACAGCTGAGAGACCCTGCCTATTTAAATGCAGCCTTGATTGCCTACTGAGAGCAGTGTAATAGGTTCACGTGAGCAGATCTGAGATTTAAATTCTCTCAAAAGCGCCGTTTTAGCTACAATAACTACAGAACAATTATACAGCGTAGAATAACTGAAATAGAGAAGTCTAATTAAAAAAGAATAGTACTTACAGTGGTTGCTGCGTCAATAGGTTTTGTCGCCACCGGGTCAAAATGCACACTGAATCTACATGGGGACAAATACAACAAAGATGAAGAAAATGTCAAGTGTAGGAGACTTGTAAGAATGATACATATGTTGTTGTATAAAGACTTGTTGTTATTAAGGTTTATCTGTACAGTGTTTCCCACAGATCTGAAATATACTTGGGGGGGGGGGGGAGTTGAGGTGACGTGCAACAACATTAACATTAACCTTTCTGGTGGTCGCTTGTTAGCAGACCCTTCACGCGATGGCAGAGCGAACAGGTACAGGCAGGGCCCATAATGATAGCCCTATAGTTTAAATCTACTACCCACACATGAACATATGGAAATGGTGTTACTATTTAAAAAAAATTTTTATTTAGGAACCTATCCATGTGATTTTTAGTGGGGGTAGACCTCAAATCCTCTAGGGGGTCCAGGGGCATACCCCCCCGGTAAGATTTTATTTTTTATTTTGTAGTTAAATGCATCAATCTGGTGCATTTTGAGGGGAAAATAAAGAGACTAGATCTATGGAAACACCTATATTAAACAGAACTGTATACATTTCAATAATCATACAATCATGGTCATAACCAATAACATACCATTTCCAATATGAAAAAAACACTGAAACTTTTTATTTATTTTTGGTTCATTTATAGTTGTAAGTGTGTCTGTGCTCCTGAATCAGCCTCTCCTGTCTCCCCCCTCTCCCCCCTGCTCCTCTTTGAGGCAGCAGCAAAGACTAGTTTTCTCTCAACAAGTTTTAAAAGTGTATCTTACCTTTTTCACCTAGTTAACTTTTTATTTATTTATTTATTCATGCATATTTTACTAATTACATTTCATTTAGCTGACGCTTTTATCCAAAGCGACTTATAATGACTGATTACAGGGACATTCTCCGTGTAACAACAGCAGATCGGGCAGAGCTGCAGAGCTGCAGATCGGGTAGTCACAGGCAATGTGGCTGAGTTTTGTGCGCGTTCTGGAAAGTGAGAGAGTAAGCTACTACGGAGTCCCTTAAAGCAAAAACAAATCTGCGGAGTCTAGAAATGTTTTAAAATCGCGATTTTTCGGTTCAGCCATTTCATAAACCGTAGGAAAGTAAAAATGCAAATTAATCGTGAAAACCGAAAAAATCGCCCAGCCCTACTTACAACAGCCACAACAACTTCAGTTGGTTTGTCCAAAGGGCATCAACCTAAAATGACATGAACATCTTTTTTTTTTTTACGTTTTCTATGAAAGATTGCCTCATGCTAAAACGTTTTTAATGCTTTCTTAACATTGTTTTTATAGCTCGAAGAATTGCTTACTGGTCAAATTGATTTGTATCTGTTCAAAGCATACATTTTACCATAGCAAAACAATAGCTCTGTTGCAGGCTTGGACCCTTTACTTGTGGGGTCATTGCTGCTGTTCTCCACATCTGCTCTGAATATCTTCGCCAGTGTTCAGAGTTCACTTTGCTCTGTTTGGAACTGGAAGTCTGGAGTGGTGTAATATGTGGAGCTGGCAGTGCAGGCTTTGCTCCATCTCTCTTTGCCCAACCTCCCTTAGATTGACTGATGTCTTTTGGTAGCATTGGTTTGAGGAGTAACTGCTCAGATAAGTGATCCGTGCCATTATGTGTTCTCTGTACCTCCCCTGGAGAGAGCCATACATCTTTCTGGTGAATGTCGCTGGCCTCAGTTGTCTCTGCTTTTTTAGAATAGAATGTTTGACTACTCCAAACCATCACTCCAAATGTGTCTTCCTCTGTGTCAGTTGCATATATTTTCAAATTCCCCAACAGCAGCCCACTCCAAAGGGGGAAAATCCCTAGATAGTTTTCAAAAAGGACATCAACAATGCCAGGGCACAAGTATGGATTTTCATCCTGTGGGGTTTCGACCTGCTGTTTTTCAAGCTCTCCCTGTACCTCCTCCATGACCTTCCTAAACTCATATGTGAAGGGAGATCAGCCAACAACTGTGTGGGCATTTCTTCTTTCTTCATCATCTTCCTCCTGAGTTAAGGGGTTGTTATCCTCTTAAGCCCGGCCCCCCCGATACCAGGGGGAAAAACGCGTCACTGCAGGAGACAGCGTCTGGGGGCTTCTTAATATTTAAAAACCTATGAATTTCTTGTACTCAAATAACGGGAAAAAACTCAGCAACCTGAAAGCCATTTTTACCGAAACAAAACACAGGTCTCACAAGAAGCGTTAGCATTAGCCCTTAGTGAAAACAGGCTGATGCTACTTCCGATGCTAACTAGCAAAAACGATCTTTAAAACTTAATATGGTCTGCACAAACTACATATCAGCTGAAAGCTGATACTCCACAGATTATTTTGATATAAGTATCATCACTGTAGGACAAAAACTCACTGAGCTATCAGCCAGAACAGAGCAAGAAAACAACAACAGTGTTCTAAACCAAAACAAGAATTGGTGCCTCAATTCAAAAACACTAAACGCATTCAGGTTGTGGACATTTTTTCTTTTTTGCCAGTGTTTACAAAAAAAATGCTTGTGGTGTTATTTCGGTTTTAGTGTAGGTTTTTAGTGTGTTATTTTTTAAATAAATCTGCTCCTGTTGGAGACAAATGTATCCAATGTTTCCTAATTTTTATTGTGTAAGTAAACCTTCCTATAAGTGTTAGTCGGGTGATAAACATGTAAGGACTGTGGCAAAGTCCACACACACACACACACACACACACACACACACACACACACATACACACATAAAAAAAGAAATGTAATTTAAAAAAAAATGTTTTTATGAAAACACTTGTATTGATGGAATGATTACCTATAGTGATAATAAAATTATTTTTACAGTATGGTACCTGAAAAAGGTCAAATGGCACTGATGGTATCAAAATGTGCCAAAATGTGCCCAAAGGTCAGTCCGCCTGGGGCCTATACTACGAACCTGGTTCAACCTAACCTGGATATGTTGGAGTTAGCCGGTTGGCCTAATCCAAAACATACGCGCTCTCGCTAAACTGTACTACGACGCTGGTTATCAAGTGGATCGCTCAAACCAGCCGTGTCCTATCTAGTTAGGTGCGCGTTCACATGAAAGGGGTGGTATTTGGAGCATTCGACCAATCACAAACATGGAGAAGCGTACTGACAGCGCAGCGTCATACTTCCTGAATGAAAAGTGAACTTTAATACTAGTCAAAAATGAAGAAGTTAAACTTTAAACATCCATGACTTAAACACTTTATCCAGGATAAAAGCCACATCGCTGCACCTGCAAGGTGAATACAGCTGGCAAAAGAAAAAGTGTTTGAATGCGTACATTAACAGGTTTATGATATCACTGCCCCGTCTAAAACACGATCTGACTTCAATTACATTTGTCTCGAGTGTTTCGTCAACTTATGTGTTGCTTAAAATAATACTTCTGCATACAGTATGTGACACTGTGAGTGTTGCACGGCCAGATACGGCTCAGCTGACTCAGATAAGGAGATATGTGATACATTATGAAGTGATATGCCGCGGACTGTACTTAATGTACTCTGATCCGGTTACTTATGTTGTGGCCGATATTTAAGTAAGCTTTCTTAACGCTAATGTTATAATAGTCAGATTGCTCTGAAGATGGGAGGTGATATTCTATTAATGTTCACGTTCACACAGTCGGTAATTTTTGCCGGCCGTCTTTCCTGCGACGGCAGTTTTTCTGTATTTCCTTTCTCCTGTAATATGACTTGATCGCTTTAAACTCCGCACACTGAGCTCTGATTGGTCAGCAGGCAGTGCTTTCACTGAGTTGAGCTCTTAGCCTGCAACCTAACCTCGGATGACCGGAAAGCCGGAGTTTTCCCTGAATTTAGCCGGCTAAGCGAAAATCCTGCTTCGCAGTAATAATAATAATAATAATAATAATGAGTTCCATTTATAAAGCACTTCATATTTGAATGCAAATCCCGAAGTGCTACAAGTAGTGAGCATGAACAGTATAAATAAACATTACACAACAGTATACCCCCCTGGACTACTTTTTGCTAAACCTCTCTAAAAAGATCAAATTTAACTTGTTTTGCATCAATCTTGATACAGGGTACTTATTATATGTTCTACTTTGGATTCCTAAAGCTTTTAGTCTACCATACCATCATTCAAGGGTGGTTTTCACTATAAGTAATGTTGTTTTTTTTGTCGGAGTTAAGAATCTACCTTTTTTTACTATGTTCCATCTGAATTTACTCTGACACAGAAACATCTATATTGATTCTGACACTTCTACATCTAACTCACAGATGTAACCTTGCTTTGATAAAAGAAATTATTCATATAAGCCTTTTAGAAGTTAAGTTATAGTCATTTGTTTTGGGCATAGCATTTTCGAGCCTGAAACCTGAAAAACAGGCTCAGGGCTAAGTTGTTATTTGAGTTACTGTTGTCTTTCTATCATCTGACATTTTTCAGAAAAAAAGTTAGATTTTGAGGAAATTATTCAGAATTTTGTGGTTTAAAAAAGAAGTCAAAATTCAGAGGTTATTTGAAAAGGCCAGCATTTAGAGATTTTCAACAAAAAAAATCATCATTTCACAAAAAGTAAGAATTTTGGGAGAAAAGGTCAGGATTTTGAGAAAATAGTCAGCATTTTGAGGAAAAGTCAGAATTTGGAGATTTGGCTGAAGCAGGGGGACACCTCTGGCACTGCAGGATTTGAGACCCTGGCGGCGTAGTGTGTTACTGATGGTAGCCTTTGTTACTTTGGTCCCAGCTCTCTGCAGGTCATGGACTCGGTCCCCCCGTGTGGTTCTGGATCTTTGCTCACCGTTCTTGTGATCATTTTGACCCCACGGGGTGAGGTCTTGCATGGAGCCCCAGATCGAGGGAGATTATCAGTGGTCTTGTATGTCTTCCATTTTCTAATAATTGCTCCCACAGTTGATTTCATCATCATCATCATCTTTATTTAAAGAGACTCTTGGTCCATTATTACAAAACATACAACACTCAAATACAAACTAAAAAAAGGCAGCCATACCAATGTTTCCACAGAGGTGACTGGTATCGTACAGCACTGAAACACGGATTTGAAAGCAGCATAATGACAGAGTTATGAGAAACATTCAATCGACAGATGAATCTGTACATCAGACCTCTCAAAAGAGCATGGAACGTGTTGACTCGTGCATTACAGAACATTTCACTTGCACTGCACCACCTTGGTTTTCTAAGCAGTATACGCAAACAGTCATTATATGCAACCTGGAGCTTCCGGAGGCTCGCCTTCTTATACTTGAGCCACAAGGGGGCAGTATAGAGAGGAGTGCAATAAGCTCTAAAGAGGTTCACCTTAATCTCATCTGAACACCAAGAGAATTTTGTAGCCAACATGTTAGCTCTATACATGTCATCATCATCATCATCCATTTCATCTGTGATGATGTGTCCCAGATACTTCGTGTTACAGCAAACAGACAGCAGATACTTAGTGTTACAGCAAACAGACAGCAGATACTTAGTGTTACAGCAAACAGACAGCAGATACTTAGTGTTACAGCAAACAGACAGAAGATACTTAGTGTTACAGCAAACAGACAGCAGATACTTAGTGTTACAGCAAACAGACAGCAGATACTTAGTGTTACAGCAAACAGACAGCAGATACTTAGTGTTACAGCTAACAGACAGCAGATACTTAGTGTTACAGCAAACAGACAGCAGATACTTAGTGTTACAGCTAACAGACAGCAGATACTTAGTGTTACAGCAAACAGACAGAAGATACTTAGTGTTACAGCAAACAGACAGCAGATACTTAGTGTTACAGCAAACAGACAGCAGATACTTAGGGTTACAGCAAACAGACAGCAGATACTTCGTGTGACAGCAAACAGACAGCAGATACTTAGTATTACAGCAAACAGACAGCAGATACTTAGTGTTACAGCAAACAGACAGCAGATACTTCGTGTGACAGCAAACAGACAGCAGATACTTAGCATTACAGCAAACAGACAGCAGATACTTAGTGTTACAGCTAACAGACAGCAGATACTTAGTGTTACAGCAAACAGACAGAAGATACTTAGTGTTACAGCAAACAGACAGCAGATACTTAGTGTTACAGCAAACAGACAGCAGATACTTAGGGTTACAGCAAACAGACAGCAGATACTTCGTGTGACAGCAAACAGACAGCAGATACTTAGTGTTACAGCAAACAGACAGAAGATACTTAGTGTTACAGCAAACAGACAGCAGATACTTAGTGTTACAGCAAACAGACAGCAGATACTTAGGGTTACAGCAAACAGACAGCAGATACTTCGTGTGACAGCAAACAGACAGCAGATACTTAGTATTACAGCAAACAGACAGCAGATACTTAGTGTTACAGCAAACGGACAGCAGATACTTAGTGTTACAGCAAACAGACAGCAGATACTTAGTGTTACAGCAAACAGACAGCAGATACTTAGTGTTACAGCAAACAGACAGCAGATACTTAGTGTTACAGCAAACAGACAGCAGATACTTAGTGTTACAGCAAACAGACGGCAGATACTTAGTGTTACAGCAAACAGACGGCAGATACATAGTGTTACAGCAAACAGACAGCAGATACTTAGTGTTACAGCTAACAGACAGCAGATACTTAGTGTTACAGCAAACAGACAGCAGATACTTAGTGTTACAGCAAACAGACAGCACCTGTCCTGACAGGTAGAATGTTGGAAAACAAAGGTTCTTATCCCCTTTTGCTCTACAGATCATTACAGCGCTCTTCTTAGCATTGTATTTAACGTCAAATTTGACTCCGTAATCAGAACAAACATTTAGCAACTGTTGAAAACCAGCACTGCTAGGAGAAACAATTGCCAGATCATCGGCATACATAAGATGGTTTACAATCACATTACCAATCACACACCCTGTTTTACAGACACTTAAATCATCTGATCATTCATATAGATATTAAAAAGGCTCGGTGAGAGGAGCCCCCCCTGGCGGACTCCATTACCAACACCAAATGGCGCCGAGACTGCATTCCCCCATTTGATCCGCATGCTCTGGTTGGCATACCAATAAGCCAGGATCCTAATTATACTGTTGGGCACACCTCTTTGTCTCAATTTTAAAAACTGTTTATGATGGTTAACTCGGTCAAAAGCCTTAGAGGCATCAATGAAACCAATCAGAACAGTGGAATTCTGTCTTCTATATGTTTCTACCATTTCCTTCAAAGCATAGATGCATAGCTCAGTACCATGCTTAGCCTTGAAGCCAAACTGGTTATCTGAGGTACATAAATAAGAACATAGTCTATCCAACAAAATTTCTTCACACCAAGCTGCTTACCTGTTGCAGATTCAGTCTTCCCAGCCTGGTGCAGGTCTACAATTTTGTTTCTGGTGTCCTTTGACAGCTCTTTGGTCTTGGCCATAGTGGAGTTTGGAGTGTGACTGTTTGAGGTTGTGGACAGGTGTCTTTTATACTGATAACGAGTTAAAACTAGAGGTCGGCCGATATTCATCATTTGACCGATTATCGGTATCGGCCTTTTTTTTTATAAAATTGCCGATAACACTTTAGCTCTGATGCGGCCGTTTCTCTGTCTGCCGTCACCACTCTCTGTACACGAGCAATGTCCCGCCCACAGCACTATCTGATAGGCTATTACTGAAGTGTCAATCAACACTGAAGATTTTCCGGGCGGGAGCCAGCCATAGAGGCGGGGCCTTCTCAGATTACAGGCAGGTGCGAAGAACGCAGACACAGGCAAGCAGCAGCGCTGAGCGGCAGAGCCATACATGTGTTTCGAAGGTAAATCAGTTGAAAGCCAAAGTTCAATAAACATCCCAATCCCCTATGCTGAAGTTGCAAAAACAGCACGATCTATTGATCCAATTCTATCAGCTTCCCAGTTACACAGGGACGCGGGAAGTCAGTTAGCGTGCAGCGTCTCGCAGCGGAACTGTGGTGCGGAGGGGGGGCTGCGAGTGAAGCCTCGCCGTTTTTCAGGTTGATATGTGAAGCTCATTAGCTAGCCAACATGTATCTAGCAAATGTTTAGCAAAATATTAGAAGTGAGGCTACTAGTCTAACGTTAGGTCTACTGTCATAGCCTCACTTTTAATAGTTTGCAAAACATTAGCTAGCACTAGTGTTTTGCAGTTGCTAGCAGCTTATTGGGATTTTATGCTAGATAGACAGGCATTGGTTTGATATAATACATTAAGCATTATTGTTAGTTAAGCATGTCAGCCTGCAGCCCCACTTCTTGTCTCTCTCTAACTCATAGCAGATGGCTGCACTAAAGAAAAGGCACAGAGAGGAAACCAGTTGTAAGATGTTTAAAAGTTCATTAAACATAATATAGGCTATGCTTAAATGCATTTCAAAGAAGTTGTGTTGAGTTGTGTTGGAGTTTGTGTTATTCTACATTTTGACACCAAGATTTTCTGATTTTACTGCAAATGTATATCGGTTCAAAATATCGGTTATCGGTCTCCTTGATTACTAATAATCGGTATCGGCCTTGAAAAAGCCGTATCGGTCGATCCCTAGTTAAAACAGGTGCCATTAATACAGTTAACGAGTGGAGGACAGAGGAGGCTCTTAAAGAAGAAGTTACAGGTCTGTGAGAGCCAGACATCTTGTTTGTTTGTAGGTGACCAAATACTTATTTTACCGAGGAATTTACCAATTAATTCATTAAAAGTCCTACAATGTGATTTCCTGGATTCTTTCCCCCATTCTGTCTCTCATAGTTGAAGTGTACATGGATGAAAATTACAGGCCTCTCATCTTTTTAAGTGGGAGAACTTGCACAATGGGTGGCTGACTAAATACTTTTTTGCCCCACTGTATAATAAAAATAGCCTACAGTAGAGACCAGAGGTGTGGACTCGAGTCACATGACTTGGACTCGAGTCACATGACTTGGACTCGAGTCACCAATTTGATGACTTGAGACTCGACTTGACAAAATCACAAAACACTTGCGACTCAACTTGGACTTGAACACCAATGACTCGGACTTGACTTGGGGTGACTTGATAATTTAATTCAGAGGTCTCCAACATGCCGATCACGAGCTGCCGTTAGAAGAGAAGACTCCCGTCGGGGAGAGCAGAATCTTCCACTCTACAAACCGTTTCCCTCTAATAAAACTCAAGAGGTTAGAGAGGAAAAAGGTCTTGGATAAAAGTTATTCTTGATAAGAGAAGCCTAGAAGGCCAGAGAGAAAAGGTGAGTTTTAAGTGTTGATTTAAGAACCCCTAATGTCTGGGCCGACCTCACATGGAGGGGCAAAGTATTCCAGAGCCTAGGGCCAGCTGCTGCGAATGCTCGGTACCCTCTGGTTTTGAGCCTGGTCTTAGGCACTACCAGCAGCAGCGGATCAGCCGACCTTAAGGCTCTGCCTGGGGTGTAGCGATGGAGGAGTTCGGCTATATAGGCCGGAGCCAGCCCATTTAGGGCTTTGAAAACAAATAAAAGGATTTTAAAATCTATTCTGAACCGAACTGGAAGCCAGTGCAATGAAACCAGAATTGGGTTGATGTGGTCACGCTTTTTGTGGCCAGTGAGAAGACGTGCAGCTGCGTTCTGCACTAGCTGCAGGCATCTAATTGAGGCCTGGTCCATACTAGGGATGGGAATTTGAAAGCAAATGTATATTCGAATATTCGACCCCCCAAAAAACGGTTAACCGAAATGTACATATCCTATAAAAAAAAAAAAATATTCAAATTTTTCTTTTCAATCATTTTTGGAAATAAATACATACATGTTCAAATAAGTGTAGAAACCAAGTCGAATTTGTAAAACGTATTGAAGTTTGACAGCTATAGGCCTACAGCTTTCATGTGCTGAGGCGATTCACAATCAGCCCAGCTGTAGAGAAGACCCTCAGCTGGAACGGAGGTTGCGGGTATAGCAAGGTATAGCAAGGTATAGCATGTATATATAAGTTTAATTTGGCATAGTTTGACCTCTACGCCGCACTTACTAACCTGGTTGAAATATTTCTACACATTACTCCTTTTTGACGCCATGTCTGTTGTGTAGGACTCTTCTTAGAGTGTAAATAATTACCAGACTATGACTGGTAAAATATGTTGAATACCGGCAAAACTAAATCTCTCCAGTCAAAATGTCTATGTACTTTGCCGCCACACACGGTTGCCAAGCAGCGCATACAGGGAACAAGGTTTAATCACTGATTAAACTGACTCTACAGTTTCTCTGAATATCTGTTTCCTGTTTCCTGCAGACGTCCAGCAGCTGGTGGTGGTTAAAAAAGAGGTTCCCCTTGAGCAGCAGGAGTGGAGCTCCAGTCTGGACCAGGAGGACCCAGAGCCCCCCCCACACATTAAAGAGGAACAGGAGGAACTCTGGATCAGTCAGGAGGGAGAGCAGCTTCAAGGGCTGGAGGAGGCTGATATCACCAAGTCCACATTCACTCCTGTCCCTGTGAAGAGTGAAGATGATGAAGAGAAACCTCAGTCCTCTCAGCTTCATCAAAGACAAACTGAACACCTGGGAACAGAAGCTGATGGAGAGGACTGTGGAGGACCAGAACCAGCCAGGAGCTCAGATCCAGAGAGACATGTACAACCAGAGACTGAGGACAACTCTGGAGACTCTTCTGAACCAGACACTGAAGACTCTTCTGAACCTGACACTGAAGACATTGGAGATTGGAAGGAGACCAGAGAACCAGGTTCAAACTCTCAGAGAAATAAACAAGACCCTGTCAGTGATTCAAGACGTAGTGCAGGAGAGAAAACATTTGGCTGCTCAGTCTGTAAGAAATATTTTACAGTCAGAGGAAGTTTAAAGAGACACACGAGAATCCACACAGGAGAGAAACCATTCAGTTGCTCAGTCTGTGAGAAATATTTTACACAGAGAGGAGATTTAAAGAGACACATGAGAATCCACACAGGAGAGAAACCATTCAGATGTTCAGTCTGTACGAAATCTTTTACACAGAGTGGAGATTTAAAGAGACACATTAGAGTCCACACAGGAGATAAACCATTCAGCTACAGTGTTTGTGACAAAATATTCACAGAGTCATCTGGTCAAAAGCCATAAGTGTGTTGTTCGTCAGTCCTCACAGCTTCATCAAACTCAAAGTGAGGAGAACAGAGAGGCAGAGCCTCCAGCCAGCAGCTCAGCTGAACACATGGAAACAGAAGCTGATGGAGAGGACTGTGGAGGACCAGAACCAGCCAGGAACTCAGATCCAGAGAGACATTTACGACCAGAGACTGAGGACAACCCTGGAGACTCTTCTGAACCTGACATTTTCCAAGTGAAATCTGCAACAAAAAAGAGGACAATTAATTAGTCCTTCGACAATTCACATGAGAAAAATCTGTCTGGCTGTATAAACTCTGTTTGACAATGTTCATACATGACTTCATATAAACTCCATCTTTATCAACAGAAGTTTTGAATATGTTTAATGTTGTTGTCATACTACTTTTCTGATTTATACTATAACCACTGACTGATTAATCTGTAGTAGTTTCTCTAATAATCTGTTTGGATAATGAAATGTTGTGACCTTAAACTTCCATTGGGATGTTGTTGATAGTTCCTGTTGAGTTATCAGTATGTTCTGGTCTAAAAGAAGAACCAATGACTTATTAATATAGAGAATATTTATGATATTTCAGTTTGATTCTGTTCTGTTTACATCATCAAACTAAAAGAAAAATTCCTTTGAAACAGACTCACATTCCTGCATATTGTTTGTGTTTTGCAGCAGATTACATTCAGCTCATTTAGAGTTCAGAGTTAAGTGTTAGGATTATTCCTGCTTTTTGAAACTGTAGTACGGGCTCATGTGTTTCATTGTTGGTGTTCTGTTAAATGCAAATTGAAGTCCTTTCACCTCCGTTGAATCAGGGTGGAAGCAGAAATAAAGTACTTGTTCATATCGAACGCTGAATTGTAACTCGTGTTCTTTATAAACTATTATAAAAAAGAGATAACTATATGCATATAAACATCAACAATATACTTACCTTCAGAGGTTCTATGGTACACAGACGAGATATACAGAATAAGTTAGAGTGCGCTGTAATCAACAAATCATAATCATATTGTTAAAAAATAAAACACAGGATAAACAATATGTGCTCAGTAGTTCCAGTTTATTTTTAAATGAAATGTAGCACCTTTTCTCTTTTGGAGAACACTTAAAGTATAAGAAAAGTATACTTGTATTTCTGCACATTATATTTAATTTGTTATTAATGGACTATCTGTCACAAAACCAATTCTTCCCTCAGGATAAGTATTTTAATTATTTATTTATGTATTTATTCTCTCTATTATAGATTAGTCTTTCTCTTTTATTGAATGTTCCAGGTTGTATTGCCCCCATGTGTTGCTGTAGCTCCACCCCTTGATGGCACTGTTTGTTTCTTCCCCTGGATCTCTATAAAGTTTATTAAAAACTACAACCCCCATGATGCATTAGCTGTTATCCCTGCTAACAGAAATACGCTTGTTGAGACTGCAAAGAGTCAGAGTGACTTTTAAATCTCATGCAGAGAGTTAGGCTGTGGACAAATTGTCCAAAATCAGCTCCATTCGTCTTTTCCTAACCAAGACGAAAAGACGAGAGGAGCTGATTTGTGGACATAGGCGTAGCGTGAGGAGGAGACCTGTTGCTGCTTTCATTCCCAGTGTCCAGTACTTCTTCACCTTGCTGCGCAGCAGGTAAGGAGCCGGAGGGAGAGGGGTGCGGCTGGTCAAGCGCCAGGCCTGGCTCTCTAGACGAGCAGCTAGCAGCTGCTTTCTCGTCCCTATTATCACTACTGCCAAGAGACAGAAAAGGAAATAAGCTAGGCGGCCGAGCTACACGAAACAAGTAACGACAACCATATGATATCAACATTTACCACAAACTCACACTTTCTTGTTGACAAGTGTGTGTCCGTGATTGTAGCCTACCCAGTGGCGGCTGGTGGAAAATATTTTTGGTGGGGCTATTGATAGAGTGAGAAAAAAATTTGGGGCAGAAATTACCCCTTAAATGAGGACTTCTGGTGATGTAATTGCGCGTTTCCAGTGCAGCGCGGAGCTCGCTTTAATGCTGCGTTCAGACCGGACGCGATGCGAATATTCGCTTCGCTCTAAACGCTCCTATCGCATCGCTCTAGTCGCTCGAGTTTCACCGCGGCTGCCAGCTGTGTTTACTCACATCATTCAAACAAGACGCGCTGGCTCGGGAGCTACAAGCTACAACAACATGAACATATTTTACCGTGATTAAATTGTAATACACGTTTCTAAATGATGCCGACGTAACAAACATACTGATACCGGTTAGTAAAAACCATGAATTAATGCTTTGAAAGTCTGCAGACAGACGGCAGGCGAAAAACCTTTTAGAATGCTTGTTTTCTGAATGGAGCTTGGCTAAGCTAACGCTATATATGCTCCGACCGTCCACACTCACAACAACGGCCTATACAGACATAAATAAACCAGCGACTGTATTCTCCATGACAGAGACAGTCTATGGTTTGTACTTGTTTAACTTTTGTTCTAGTTTCTGAACAGATCGTATCTGTCCCCGGCTGTTTGAAGAGCAAGCATGGGAAACAAAAGATAGCATTTACCTGTTTGCATCCAGCTAGCCATGTGAGAAGCCTTGTTGATACGTTGTCTTTTTCACGAGCTTGCTGTGATATATACAAATCGGGTTGGTCCGGTCCAAGGTCTTTAAGTATCAATTTATCTCCCAAACTTCTCCTTTCGAAAGGATTGGAGAGTAGCTCTTGAACGGAATTGGGTGCGGACCGAGGTCCGCCGACTCCACCTGCACACCATTCTCATCCAACTACTGCGTCACCTTGGTCACTCACGAGTCTAAACAACAACTCACGTAAGCAACGTGGGCTCCAACATGAGCGCCCTCGTGACCAAAATATTTGACGGCGCTGAGTGGCTGAAATTATGTTTTCGGTGGCACAGTTTACTATTGAGACTTTTGCAACGTGCTGGTTGCTGCTGTTTGGCTCCGGGGCTCCACCCGGGGGAATGATAAACTAATGCCATGGCAAGGCCAGGCAGGAAACATGTGACTTATCAGTAACTTTAGACATCGTAACACAATTTTAAACGAGATTTTATTGTAGATTATACATTTTAGTGATACCAATTGTATGATATTTACCGTGTTCATTAAAAAATAAAATATATAATATATATATTTTTTTTAATTTTTTTTTTTTAATATTTTTTTTTGTATGTGGGAAGAGGTGGGGCGGGCGCCCCTAGCGCCCCTATGGGCCGGCCGCCACTGAGCCTCCCTGTACATCTGGCTAACCCCCGCTAACGTTGTTGGCGGGCTGGGGCTCGCGGATGAAAACACCGCTGGGCGGTTGGCAACAACTTCAGGTGCATCTCCCGCAGGAGGAGGAGTAGGGCGAAAAAGTATCCATCTAGCTTGGACAATTTGGCCTTTTGGTCCTCCTTTTTATCTTTTTCTTTGCATTTTGTAGCTCCACTTTTGTGTTTATAGCTGCTCATGCTTAGGCAGTGCTCTGTTGAATGACAAGTGATTGATGATGACGTTGACGTTCATTTACGTATGATGTTGATGACGGCTGTTGATGACGATTTACCCAAAAATACATTTGGAGACAATAGAAGGGATTCACTTGCAATTTTTCATGTTTTAATGTTAAATGTGAGTGTGACAATAGCAGCACAAGTTCAACTCATATTATAGGCTACAATGCTTTATACCTAATATGACCACGAACGTCAGTGCACTCAGTGGCGCGAGGCAGCAGGGCCCGCCGGCGAATATCTCGTGGGCGGAGCCTGCTGCCTCGGCGACGGGCCCCATTGGGTCCCGGGCCCGGGAGCCCTGCCCCTACAGCCCCCCCTGAAGCTCCGCCCCTGGTGAAACTGCTCCAAACCGTCACAGGTTTGGTAACGATGCAGCCATCAACACATCTAAGCGTATTATGGGGTGTCATCAAATGCCGTTGCCATGGCGACAGACCACTCGCCATCAAGTTAGTTCAAAAGTTTGCATTTCAAATATTCTGCCAAGCCTTTTTAACTTTCCTTTCTTCTCTCATCACACATTCAAGCCCCCAGTGTTCATGTATCATTTCAATCTAAAGTCTTCACTTTCTTCTTACACATTACATTTCAGCATAGCAGTTTAGCGTCAGCTTTTCAGAATAAAGCATTCCCACTAGCAATTTATTCAGGAATTGCATTCTCTAGTTCATGAATGTGATGCATCTATCTATCAATAAAGTGTCTGGGTCATTCTACAGAAAAGGTGGAAGTGCTGCCACTTACTTTTGCAGACACCAAAATACATGACGTTGATCTAATACTCACATTCATTACATATGTTGAATAAATAGAGAATGTCTTTGCAATGGTACTAAATAAAAACATTACAAAAATTGTTTTATACATAAATTGCAATTTATTTTAAATGCCAAGTTCAAGGAACTGCCTTGTCACTTCGATCATACATGGAAGTGGAGCCTATAGTTTTCATTTCAAATTTGTTTTTATCAATAAATAAATCTCATTCATATTTACATAACATTACATACTTTAAATACAACACTGAAATGTTAAAATTATTATTAATTATATCAAATAAATGTCAGTCACCCAAAATGACGTCATTGGTGTTACTGCTACACAAAACGCTTTTATTTTGAAATAATGTACTGTCTCTGAAGTGCTTCCTGTAACAAGAGATCATTTGAGGCAGTGCACAAAGACAGAAGGAAAGTCAGATACTTCTTACTTTGTTTGTTAAAGGTGTCATTTTATCTTCAAATTGTACGTGCGTCTTTCAAGTCTGTCATTAGTGTTACTCATTGCATAGCGGGGTGAACATTTATAGGAATATATTTCAGCAGATTTGTATCACCCAGATTCCACCTTTCCTGTAGAATGACTCATCTATCTATCTATCTATCTATCTTATAATAGCAGGGTCAAGCAGAGTGGGGTCGCCTATCCCTTTTAAGAGAGAGAGGGAGGTGTGGCGCGTGCATGTGTAGAGCGAGAGTGAGCGAGTGTCCGGAAGAGAGCGGGAGTACAGGCAGTGATCAGTCTGTCTCCAGTTAGCTGTATAACAAAGTCCTGAGGAAACACAGCGGCCTCCCAAGGAACAGCCCGCCTGTCTGCCTCATTTCAGAGTGGGTTATTGAAGCCGAAGCCTGGTGCTTCAGTCCGGGAAGACTGCAGAGAATCCTCCCCTGTATTCCTCCACTACGGTCTGGGAGCAGCATCTATCTCCACTGTTGCTGTAACCATGGTAATGTCCCTCTGTGGGACCAATAAAGGACTTCTGATTCTGGGACAGACAGAAGAGAGTGGGGAGGGGCTGGTTGGAGAGCGGCCTTCTTCTTTTCCCGGATTTGAAGAGTCCTCTTCCTCGCAGTCCACCGTATCCCAGGATGCAACGCGCGCCGGTGACGAGGAAACAAACAAAATGTCGGCCCGGTCTCAGAGAGAAAGCAGCACGTCAGGAGTAGGCCTAACGTTTAAATGTGAGTATTGGGTTTAACTTACTTTAATAACTGATTAATGTGAGTATTGGGTTTAACTTTCTGTAATGTTCTGTTCTATGGACATATAAGTGTCTACATAAACAGACGAAGCGGACTACTTCTCTCATTCCGAGTGTCCATCTTTATTCAACTGGCGCGTAACATGCACACATGCATTACGTCATCAACGTGATCTCTGTAATCAAAGATCTTGTATTCACCAAGAAGTTACATCCCCCTTCTTTAGAAAGAACAGTATAGCTGCCATAACAAATTATAACCATATGCATTTAAAACATTTAAAACATTTAAAATAAATGTAAGTCTTAAGGCACTATATCTACTAATTGTGATTACTCTATCACTGTGGAAGCTATTCATTATTTTTCACATTTATTTAATGTATTTATTTGTTATTTTTTGTTTTGTAGAATTAATTGATTTACAGCCATATTATTTAATTTAAGTTGTGTTCCAGCTAAAATGCTTTTATTTTGAAGGTGATGGGCCAATCAGGGCACAGCAGCAGTCAGTGGGCACCTGGAAGGTATATGTGTTTTTTTACCAGTGTCAGGGCTGAGTTCAGCAAACATTTAAACACCTTTTGCTGTATTGTTCCCGCAAGGTGAAACTAATAAATACCACGAAAACGTCGATGCCTTGTCTGGACAATGGATTAATTACCGGCTCCTGATCTGCCTAAGGTCCTTTTGAAACTTTATTGTTGTTGACAAATAGCCACTACAGAAAGGAAAAAACCTCCCTTATTGAAGCGGACACTTTTATTGTTGTTTTTTTTTGATTTTTTGCACTGCATGGACGTTTAGACTGGAATCCGCACCACGCTCAAACGGAGATGATCATGCTGATCAAAGGACAAAGGAACATGGACGCCGGCGCATCAGCGTTTGATCTGAGACAATGCTCATGACTTTGTGAAACTTTGAATTGCCTGTTCAAGACACGATCGGAGAACAGAGGACCACCCACGGCTTAAATGGACGCCGCACAAACCTACTCCACAACAACATAACATTGGTATGTGAAGGATAATCTGTCAGCTTTATTGGAAAAAAGCAAACTTATTTGGAGTGACTGAATTACTGTTTCGCTACATGTTGATGAATATTGGGAGTTGTTGGACTTGAAAAGACATTTATTCATAAATCTCCGACGCGAAGTGTCAATATAATTGCCTGTGTGAACTCAATCAGACAATATGGAGCAGCTGGTTGAGACAAACGAGACAATGCCTCTGGTTGTTTCAAGTGTGGAGAATGTTGCTCCGCCCGAGCCCTCTGTAAAGCAGGGCCTCGAGTTTACCCCAAAAGGCGTTTTACATAGAAACGTGCCAAGAAAGGAGATCGGCAAAAATCAAGCAGGCCAAGAAATACATTGAACCAATACGTGTCTGGATGAAATCTACTGACGATGTGAAGTCTGTGCAACTTCATCAAGTGTTATGAGGACGCTATGGACATGCATGAGTCTTTCATAGATATGCATTTGCCCGAGGAGGAGGAGGTCAAAAGGCAAATACATAGTTCAATGCAACAATGATGACATGTTGTAATTTCACTGAGTCTGTAAAGGACTGGTTGTCTGCTGCTGGGCACACTCATGTGGAAGCAAATGACAATGTTGACAATGATGTTAGCAATGTTGATGTTGAGACTCAAACTAAACAAAGTGCTGTTATTGATTATGTCAATCCGGAGGACAGTGCCTCTAACATTTCAGGTCCAAAGGAAAGGCAACACAAAACACACTCTAATGATGTATCGAAAACATCATCACCGCATCTGCCAGGCTAAAAGCAAAGGCTGATGAAGCAGCAATTGTGGAGCGCATGAAGGCTTTAAAAAGGAAACATCAGTTGGAAGCAAAGGAGGAGGAACTAAGAAAAGAAGAGGAGGAACTAAGAAAAGAAAAGGAGGAACTAAAAGAAAAGAAAAAGAGGAACAGTTAGCTCTGGAGACCGAGCTAGCTGCAACTAATGCCAAAATCAATGTTCTGGAAACTAGCTCAAAATGCAGCTCCAAAAGGGATGGAAGGAACTCTTATCTGGAAAGGAACACGGCTCAGAGACAAGGCAACCCAATACTCAGGCTGATCAATTTGTCCCACAGAGAAAAATAATAAAAAATAATAATAATGAGTTCCATTTATAAAGCACTTCATATTGAATGCAAATCCCGAAGTGCTACAAGTAGTGAGCATGAACAGTATAAATAAACATTACACAACCGGTAGTAGAATTAATTAAAAAGCAATAAAAATAAAATAAATTAAAATAAAATAAAATAAAAGGGTGATTAAAAAAATGTCTAGGCAAAGGCTTTTGAAGAGATGGGTTTTGAGGCCTTTTTTAAAAGCCTCCACGGTCTGTGGTGCTCTCATTTGGTCGGGGAGAGCATTCCACAGGCTGGGAGCAGCCGAGCAGAAGGCCCGGTCTCCATAGTACGGAGCTTAGTCCTGGGGGGTTTGAGGAAATTGGAGTTGCTGGAACGGGTGGTCCGCAAAGGAGGTAAGGGGGGGGGGGGTGAGGAGTTCCTTAAGGTAGGGAGGGGCAGTTCCATGGACACACTGGTGGGTGAGGACGGAGGACCTTGAATTCGATCCTCAGTTCCACGGGTAGCTGTAGTGCTTTAAGGATGGGGGCGATGTGATCATATTTGCGCACCCTCATCAGGATCCTAGCAGCGTGTTCTGGATGTTTGGAGCTTTCTGGATGCTTTTGTTAGGGATCCCGATGAGGAGTGCATTGCAGTAATCCAGCCTGGAGGAGACAAAGGCATGGACCAGCTTTTCGGCATCAGACAGAGTGAGTGTGGGGCGGAGTTTGGCGATGTTCCTGAGGTGGTAAAATGACAAAGATAACATGCAAAATGAACGTCACCCTGATGCCCGGGCTGTCACTGTAAGACCAAAGAAACCTCACAGACCATCAGGTTTAAAGACGCATCACAAACGGTCAGGCCTAACAGATGGCAGTGTTACAGACGGACCTCAGACCACTGTACACTCCAGCACCAACACAGGTGGTTCAGGATGCTCAACAGACAGGACGAGCATCCTCCTTGAATATCACATGCAATAATGACACCCAAACTGACATCACTACAATGTTAGTACAGCAACATGTCGCATCCTCCCTCCCAGTGAGAAATATACCCACATTCGATGGTGATCCTCTTCAGTATCATTCTTCCATCAGATCCTTTGAACATTGTGTTGAGGTTCAAACTGATAATGCAAGTGATTGTTTACATTTCTTGGAGCAGTTCACCAGGGGCAACCAAGAGGCCTGGTGAACAGCTGTCAGCACCTCCCCTCTGTTCAAGGATACCAACGAGCCAAATCCCTGCTTGCTGAACATTTTGGAAATGAAAACAAAATGGCTTCTGCTTCCATGGACACATGGATTTCAAATCACTGAAATCCTTTTCTCTGTTCTTACGGGAATGCTCACATGTAACCCAGCGACTCGTGCACATGCATGAGTTGGACATGCCATCAAACCTCAGAAACATCACGATGCAGCTTCCTACAAGGTGAGGGAGAAGTGGAGGAGCCGTGCATGTGCTTTGCAGGAGAGACGTGGTTGCAGAGCACTATTCATGGACCTTGTGAGCTTTGTTGAAAAACAAGTTAGAATGGCCTCGACCCACTGGTTGGAAATATTCAGGACTCAAAATGTACCAGCTGCAACAAACCAGCCACTCGCGTGAAAGATGCTCACAGTTTAAGTTAAAGACACAAAAGGACGAGATACATTTCACAAAGGAGCAAAGACTGCAGGAGTCGATGGGATTGCAGTGTGTGTCAGCAAAGCATCCTTCAGTCCTTCACATTGAGAAGAAGGATATAAGTACACCCTTAATGAAGCACAAGAACCTGTGAGCACTGAGTGTACCATCTGGTCAGTCTCAGACATGTGGCCATATAGGGGCCGGGGATGAGTGCAACGCTGTGTTTTCCATTGTTGCAGTTCAAGTGAAAAGCCAAAGAGTGACAGAGGTGTACAGACCTGTGCATGTTTGGATCCGGGCAGTTCGGAACCTTCTGCACTCATAGCCGTGCAAAGAGATTAGGGCGAAGTGGCCAGCCAGCCAGTATTCTATCGCAAACAATGGGGCAAAATAAAATGGTGAGTGCCAATGTATTGTCTCACTTGGAAGTGTCTGGCATGGATACGGATGGTTTTATGGAACTGCCCAATGTCTTGACCCAAAGAGTTATGCCAGAGTCACGTGTGAACATCCCACGACAGGATGATGTGGACAAATGGCCGTACTTGAGTAACATAAAGCTGCACGACTTGAATGCAGATGTGGATTTGCTCATCGGAACTGATGCAGCAAAAGTGATGGAACCACATTTTTTCTCTGTTACTGCAAAGAGCCACATCAAACACACAGTCACTGATACCGCTTGTTTCAGTTTTTTGTTTTCTGGAGACAACCACGTCACTGATGCATTTTTGTGGCATTGGGATATATATTTTTTAAATCCTCTGGAGCAGGAGAGGAGATTATTGTTATTGATTAATGCATCAGTGTTTCTTTGGGTCAAAAACACTAAACCCACAATTTAAGAAGAAAGCGTTTAGTTTATTTAATAAAAGAGCACATGTTTCAATGTGAAAAGTGACAGTAGTTATAGATTATTCGCAATTTGGTGCTATATATATATATATATATATATATATAAATTATATATATTTTTTAAACACCTTGAATTTCAGGGGGGGCGCGGTGCTCCGTTGGCGGGGCTCCGTTGGCGGGGCGCAGCGCCCCTCCAAGACAATGGTAGGGGAAACACTGGATAGTGTTTAATCACGATAGGTTCCCCCCCCCCCCCCCCCTCAAAGGTGATTGGTTCACTGCATTGCAGTTATTATTGTGATTGGCTCTTGGGCCACATCAAAATTAGATGCGCTGTCATCCTCTCATACTGACACCTGACACCACGCACGCACGCACGCACGCACGCACGCACGCACACGCGCACACACGCAGGGAGAGCCGGGACGAAAGTAACACGGGACGAAAGTAACACGGGACGAAAGTAACGGATCGATTTTATCCGAGCCCAAACAACTTTGACCGGCCAAATGACGTCAGAATGATCAGCATTCAGTACTTAACAGACCTACTAAATATCAGGTTTAACTGTCAGGAGTAGTGTTGTCACGATGGCAACATTTTGGTTTCGATACCAAGTCAAGAATTGACATTCTGATTCTTTTTCGATACTTTTCTTAAAAAAGGGAAACGGTCTTAAATGTAATTATTGTGCTTTATTTCACACCAGAACCAGAACACAAACTTCTAAACAATGAGAACAATAAATGAAATAAATGACAAGAATTCGTATTAAATAAAATCCATTTCTCACAGACAGGCCTCGTGGTGTCCGTAGGCTTGCCCTCACTGTCAGAGATATCGCTAAAATACTTCCACATTTCACTTCAGGCGTCTTTTTTGTCAACAAGCCGAGGCGCCGAGGCGCAGCGGCAGCTGCACTCCCACTTGCAGCCATGCTTCTCGTTTTCTCACATGCTCTGGCAGCTAGCGCGTGCACGAGAGAGGGGAGGGACTTAGAGCGTGCTTGAGAGGGGCGGGACTGCAGGCACGGCTGCAGTGCAGGGAGTGGAAGCAGAGCGCTGAACACACACGGCTCTTAAAACGGCGCTTTCTCACCGGAGTACTTTTCCCCGTCATTCTTAAAGTACAGATACTAATGAAACGGCGGAATCGTAATGTTTTTAACGGCAGGGTATCGCGGTACCTTTCAAGTATCGGTACACCGTGCAACACTAGTCAGGAGTCAGTGTCTCTCCCCCAAACTCACACATATACAATTCGATATGAACTGAAGAGCCACATGAAACTAGGCAAAGAGCCGCATGCGGCTCGAGAGCCGCGGGTTGGTCACCCCTGGAATAGAGCTTTGTTATAAAGTCGTCACTTGGCATCACTATCACACTGGACAGTGTCGCAGCAGGTCTGTGAACAGGAGCAAGCGGTCACTTGGAGATCATTTGAATGTGGGTAGCTACGAGTGCCATCTTGAGTTTGTAACTGGGGCAGATGAGGTGCCTGTTTAGACGGTGATCAATTGGTATTAAGGGGCCCACAGTATGCCAAGATAATACCCCCCCCACCCCCACCCTTACATCACCACCTCCTGCCTGAACCGTTGATAGAAGGCAGGATGGATCCATGCTCTCATGTTGTCTTCTGACCCTACCGCCTGAATGTCGCAGCAGAAATGGTCTTGTGCATACCTTGGTTGTAAGAAGTGGTTATTTGAGTTACTGTTGCCTTTCTATCATCTGACCATTTTCAGAAAAATATTCAGAATGTTGTGATTTAAAAAAAGTCAAATTCTGAGGTTATCTGAAAAGGCCAGCATTTAGAGATTTTCTGAAGAATTCATCATTTTACAAAAAGTCCGAATTTTGAGGGAAAAAGTCAGGATTTTGAGAAAAAATATTCTATGGGTTGTCGAGAGGAAGATGAGGCACACGAGACCCAACAATGCAGATGAGCTGAAGGCCGCTAGTGAAGCAACCTGGGCTTCCGTCCCACCTCAGCAGTGCCACAGACTGATAGTCTCCATGCCATGCCGCATTGATGCCGTTATTCATGCTAAAGGAGTCCAACCACGTACTGACAGCAGGGACATTAACATACTTTTCAGAAGGACAGCACTTCTATATTAGAACATCTATTTTGTATTGGTGTTATGTATTGTTAAAATGTTCCGAGATGCTGAATTTTGGCTTTCATTTAATCATCAAGATTAAAACAAATAAACGCTGGAAATAACTCACTTTGTATATGATGAATCTATGTGATGTATAAGTTTAAACTTTATAAATTGAATTACTGATATAAATTCACTTTTCCATGATATTCAATTTATTGAGATGCACCTGTATGAGGTTTAGCGAGGCATTGAGAGATGCTAAACGACTACTCAGAGAAACTCCAACACCAGTTCTTAGCTAACGACTCTGCACACAGGTCACAAACTATAAGGCTAAGGCCTCACACTCCGTGAACGGCCGACGCCTTGCTAACCGGCAATGAAACTACGTTTTAGATCAGCGACAGTACTGACTCACCTGTTGTGCTGAAACTCTCCAGGGCATCTGGAAAAGTATGTAAAATATTTAACGGATAAGGGCTTCAAAGTTAATGAAGTGTTAATCGTGGTTAGATTTTCAATTGTAAAACTCTACAGTTTCTTTGAATATGTGTTTCCTGTTTCCTGCAGACGTCCAGCAGCTGGTGGTGGTTAAAGAAGAGGTTCCCCCTGAGCAGCAGGAGTGGAGCTCCAGTCTGGACCAGGAGGACCCAGAGCCCCCCCCACACATTAAAGAGGAACAGGAGGAACTCTGGAGCAGTCAGGAGGGAGAGCAGCTTCAAGGGCTGGAGGAGGCTGATATCACTAAGTCCACATTCACTCCTGTCCCTGTGAAGAGTGAAGATGATGAAGAGAAACCTCAGTCCTCTCAGCTTCATCAAAGACAAACTGAACACCTGGAAACAGAAGCTGATGGAGAGGACTGTGGAGGACCAGAACCAGCCAGGAACTCAGATCCAGAGAGACATTTACAACCAGAGACTGAGGACAACCCTGGAGACTCTTCTGAACCTGACACTGGAGACTCTTCAGAACCTGACACTGGAGACTCTTCAGAACCTGACACTGGAGACTCTTCAGAACCTGACACTGGAGACTCTTCAGAACCTGACACTGAAGACAGTGCTGGTTGGAAGGAGACCAGAGAACCAGGTTCAAACTCTCAGAGAAATAAACAAGACCCTCTCTGTGATTCGAGACGTAGTGCAGGAGAGAAACCATTCAGCTGCTCAACTTGTAAGAAATCTTTTACACAGAGAGGAAGTTTAAATCGGCACATAAGATCCATACAGGAGAGAAACCATTCAGTTGCAGTGTTTGTGACAAAAGATTCACACAGAGTCATAAGGTCAAAACCCATGCGTGTGTTGGTCGTCAGTCCTCACAGCTTCATCAAACTCAAACTGAGGAGAACAGAGAGGCAGAGCCTTTAGGAGAGAAACCATTTGGCTGCTCTTTGTGTGAGAAAATAGTTAGAAGGAGAGGAAATGTAAAACACCACATGAGTATCCACCCACGAGAGAAACCATTCAGCTGCTTAATTTGTGAGAAATCTTTTGCAGATATTGGGAATTTAATTACACCATTAGAGCTCACACATGAGAGAAATCATTCACCTCATCTGTGTGAAATATTTTACAGTGAGAGGAAATTTTTAAAGACACACATGAGCTGATGGAGAGGACTGTGGAGGACCAGAACCAGCCAGGAACTCAGATCCAGAGAGACATTTACAACCAGAGACTGAGGACAACCCTGGAGACTCTTCTGAACCCGAACATTTTCCAAGTCAAATCTGGAACAAAAAAAGAGGACAATTAATTAGTCCTTCGACAATTCACATGAGAAAAATCTGTCTGGCTGTATAAACTCTGTTTGACAATGTTCAAACATGACTTCATCTAAACGCCATCTTTATCAACAGAAGTTTTGAATATGTTTAATGTTTTTGTCATACTACTTTTCTGATGTATACTATAACCACTGACTGATTAATCTGTAGGAGTTTCTCTAATAATCTGTTTGGTTAATGAAATGTTGTGACTTTAAACTTCCATTGGGATGTTGTTGATAGTTCCTGTTGAGTTATCAGTCTGTTCTGGTTCTAAAAGAAGAACCAATGACTTATTGATATAGAGAATGTGTACGATGTTTCCAGTTTTGATTCTGTTTATATCATTAAACCAAACTAAAAGAAAATTCCTTGAAACAGACTCACATTCCTGCATATTGTTTTGTGTTTTGCAGCAGATTACATTCAGCTCATTTAGAGTTCAGAGTTCAGAGTGGAGTTTTAGGATTATTCCTGCTTTTTGAAACTGGTAGTACGGGCTCATGTGTTTCATTGTTGGTGTTCTGTTAAATGCAAATTGAAGTCCTTTCACCTCCGTTGAATCAGGATGGAAGCAGAAATAAAATACTTGTTCATATCGAACGCTGAATTGTAACTCGTGTTCTTGCTTTTTATACCCGTCTTAATCTATATTAGCCTTTTTAAATGTCATTCTTTCTGCTCTTTAATATTGAAGGTTTATTTAGATGAGATTAGATTTACTTATATATTTAGTTTTAGATGCAGAACCAAGTAATAAACAAGGCATTGCACTAAAGCTGAAACTATTATAGAAAAGAGATAACTATATGCATATAAACATCAACAATATACTTACCTTCAGAGGTTCTATGGTACACACACAAGATATACAGAATAAGTTAGAGTACGCTGTAATCAACAAATCATAATCATATTGTTAAAAAATAAAACACAGGATAAACAATATGTGCTCAGTAGTTCCAGTTTATTTTGAAATGAAATGTAGCACCTTTTCTCTTTTGGAGAACACTAAAAGTATAAGAAAAGTATACTTGTATTTCTGCACATTATATTTAATTTGTTATTAATGGACTATCTGTCACAAAACCAATTCTTCCCTCAGGATAAGTATTTTAAATTATTTATTTATGTATTTATTCTCTCTATTATAGATTAGTCGTTCTCTTTTATTGAATGTTCCAGGTTGTATTGCCCCCATGTGTTTGCTGTAGCTCCACCCCTTGATGGCACTGTTTGTTTCTTCCCCTGGATCTCTATAAAGTTTATTAAAAAACTACAACCCCCATGATGCATTAGCTGTTATCCCTGCTAACAGAGATACGCTTGTTGAGACTGCAAAGAGTCAGAGTGACTTTTAAATCCCATGCAGAGAGGTTAGGCTGTGGACAAATTGTCCAAAAATCAGCTCCATTCGTCTTTTCCTAACCAAGACGAAAAGACGAGAGGAGCTGATTTGTGGACAGTTTGTCCACTATGTAATGCCATTTAAGCCAAAATTAAATAAATACATAAATAATTCAATAAATACATATATATACATATGCCTATGAAATAAATAAATGAGGCAATAAATATGTATACATGTACATTTAAATACACATTTATGTATTTCAGGGGACTTGTATTTCATAATGCCACATTTCCATTCCTTATATCCAAATGAGCGGGGCGTGGTTAGCTCACAGATCCAAACCAAAGCAACAGCACCACACTCCAGTACTCTTAAGTGGTTTGCAAGCTGCCAATAAACCAAACCGGTTCAAGAACCATTCTTATGCTTTTCTGGTGCTTAACTGGTTCTCTCTGGTTCTGAGTCCAGAGCCAGTTTGCGGGCTACAGCCTGATTAGCTCTGGTTCTTCCTGTTTCAGCCACAGCGGA
>JAMFTG010001932.1:0-2500 GCA_023974075.1 Chaenocephalus aceratus
CTCCTGCTGATGTTCAGGTGTATATCAGTATTAGTGTCTCTACTTTAAAGAGTCCTCTCCTGCTGATGTTCAGGTGTATATCAGTATGTAGTGTCTCTACTTTAAAGAGTTCTCTTCTGTTGATGTTCAGGTGTATATCAGTATGTAGTGTCTCTACTTTAAAGAGTCCTCTCCTGCTGATGTTCAGGTGTATATCAGTGTGTAGTGTCTCTACTTTAAGAAGTCCTCTCCTGCTGATGTTCAGCTGTATATCAGTATGTAGTGTCTCTACTTTAAAGAGTCCTCTCCAGCTGATGTTCAGGTGAATATCAGTATGTAGTGTCTCTACTTTAAGAGTCCTCTCCTGCTGATGTTCAGGTGTATATCAGTATGTAGTGTCTCTACTTTAAAGAGTCCTCTCCTGCTGATATTCAGGTGTATATCAGTATGTAGTGTCTCTACTTTAAAGAGTCCTCTCCTGCTGATATTCAGGTGTATATCAGTATGTAGTGTCTCTACTTTAAAGAGTCCTCTCCTGCTGATATTCAGGTGTATATCAGTATGTAATGAAATAATGAACACATCAATGCATTTATAATTATAATTATATGATAAACTATATATTCTGAAGTTGACTGTAGAATGAGAAACCTTGGTACTGTTTTATAGCAACAAAGTGTTTTTCTACACAGAGATACTGTATACTGCTTTTTCTTAAAATAAAGACCTCAATACTTTCTCCACCACTGGACATCGATGGGTTTGCGACATACGTGTGTGTCCTTGCTTCGTGTCCTCCTGCAGCTCCTTGTCTCTGCAGGCTGCTTTTATTGGCTCCTCTCTTAAATAGCAGTTGTCCCAGCCGTCCTCCCACACAGAAGCAGCCACGAGCCCAAAACCATCCCCGCTGTTCGTCTGCCTTCTCTCTGCTTACAGTCCGTCTCTTAACACGGCATGGTGTGTGTGTGTGTGTGTGTGTGTGTGTGTGTGTGTGTGTGTGTGTGTGTGTGTGTGTGTCCACTTTCCACAGCAACATATTGTGAAGTTGTTGCCCTTATACTGCACAATTATTCCAAAGTTTAAGACGCCACGAAAACAGTTTCCCAAACCGGATCACTTACACTGAACAAAAATATAAACGCAACCCTTTTGTTTTTGCTCCCATTCTTCACGAGATGAACTCAAAGATCTAAAACATTTTCTATAAACACAAAATAACCATTTATCTCAAATATTGTTCACAAATCTGAAAGAATGTGTGATAGTGAGCACTTCTCCTTTGCCGAAATAATCCATCCCACCTCACAGGTGTGGCATATCAAGATGCTGATTGGACAGCATGATTATTGCACAGGTGTGCCTTAGGCTGGCCACCATAGAAGGCCACTCTGAAACGTGCAGTTTTGCTTTATTGGGGGGGTCTGGGGGGGTCCGAAAACCAGGCAGTATCTGGTGTGAGGGGTAGGGGTAGGGGTAGGGTAATGTTGTGAATCGAGTGGCCCATGGTGGTGCTGGGGTTATGGTATGGGCAGGCGTATGTTATGGACGACGAACACAGGCAACATTATATTTTTGTTCAGTAAGTAAATCTAATCTGAAATGCAATTTTTTATTTCTTTCCTATTTGTGGCACGCAGTGACAGTTTGTGTTTGTTTTTGTGTTGGACATGGATGTTAAAGCCCCTACACACACACACACACACACACACACACACACACACACACACACACACACACACACACACACACACACACACACACACACGTACACACACACACACACACACACACACACACACACACACACACACACACACACACACACACACGTATACACACACACACACATGCACACACACACATGTATACACACACACATACATACACACACATGCACACACACACACACACACACACACACATACACACACACACACACACACACACACACACACACACACACACGTATACACACACACATACATACACACACACACATGCACACACACAAACACACACACACACACACACACACACACACACACACACACACACACACACACACACACACACACACACACACTCTATGGAAAGTCATTTGAACTACTGTATTTACTGTTGTGCCTTCTTTATTTATACCTCTTAATGTGTGTATATGTGTCTAAGTATGAGTATGTATGTACATATAGATATATATGGAGTGTACAGGTGTGTTTTTACATATTTGTATTATTTTAGGATGGTGATAAACAGCGCTTCGATCTCCCTGTCTGTATCACACACACACACACACACACACACACACACACACACACACACACACACACACACACACACACACACACACAGATGGACAGTAACGTTGACGTTGCCTCTCCCCAGGATCCTGGCTGCAGCGGGGGCCCACATGAACATCTCTGTGGACCTGAGGACTCTGAGGGCCGTGAGAGTGCTGCGACCTCTCAAGCTGGTGTCAGGCATCCCCAGTGAGTCACGCATGACATCACACCACGATACGATA
>JAMFTG010001932.1:7500-51770 GCA_023974075.1 Chaenocephalus aceratus
TGTTCGACTCTTCTACTCTCATCCCATTCCCTTTCCTTTCTTGTAATCTTGTCTCCTCCTGTTTCCTCCTTCCTTCCTCTCCTTTTTATTTTCTTACTTTTGCCACATTTCTCTTTCTCTCATCCTCCATTCCTCTTGTCTCCTCATCGCTTACTTTTGTTTCCTTTTGTTTCCTCTCGTCTCCTATCCACCCCTTTCCTTTTGTTTCTTTTGCTTACTTTCTTTATTTACATTTCTAAAATCTTTTTCTCCTTACGTCTCCTCGTCTTTCCTTTACTCTCATCTAATTTCCTCTCCTCTTGTTCGACACTTCTCCTCTCATCTCATTCCCTTTCCTTACCTCTCCTTTGCTTCCGTTTCTTTCCTCTCGTCTCCTCTTTACCTTTCGTCTTGTCTCCTTTAACTTCCTTTCCTTACCTTTTCTCTCCTCTCCTCTCCTCTCCTCTCATGTCCTTTCTCCTCACCTCTTCTCTTGCGGTCGTAATGAAAGCTTATTTCAAAACGACTCCATGTCCTCACGATTGTCTCCTGCAGGAATGATTCATCCCTGAGACCTTAAACCCCGTCCCCTCGCAGAGTAAGTAACCGCCTCTGTGGTTTCCTTCTTGCTCTGCAGGGAGTTTGCTAAGGAGAGGGAACGCGTGGAGAACCGGCGGTCGTTCATGAAGCTGAGACGGCAGCAGCAGATCGAGAGAGAGCTGAACGGGTACCGGGCCTGGATCGACCGAGCAGGTTCAGATCCAGCACTAGTCCTGTCAGCGGAGGAACACGATGATCCCTGCTATCTGTCGGCTGCTGTTCCACAATAGAGAGATCTGATTCGCTGTATTGGCATGACAGAAACGTTTTAGCCCGAAGCATTTTACATTCTATGATACGATATTCTACGATACTATATTCTACGATACGATATTCTACGATACGATAAGATACGTAACGACACGATACGTAACGACACGATACGTAACGACACGATACGTAACGACACGATACGTAACGACACGATACGTAACGACACCATATGTTACGACATGATACGTAACGACACCATATGTTACGACATGATAAGGAACGATGCTTTACGATACGATATTCTACGATACGATATTCTACGATACAATATTCTACGATACGATAAACTACGATACAATATTCTACGATACGATATTCTACGATACAATATTCTACGATACGATATTCTACGATACGATAAGATACGTAACGACACCATACGTTACGACATGATAAGAAATGATGCTTTACGATACTATACGATACGATATTCTACGATACGATAAGCTACGTAACGACACCATACGTTACGACATGATAAGGAATGATGCTTTACGATACTATACGATATTCTACGATACTATATTCTACGATACGATATTCTACGATACGATATTCTACGATACGATATTCTACGATACGATAAGATACGTAACGACACGATGCGTAACGACACGATACGTAACGACACGATACGTAACGACACGATACGTAACGACACCATATGTTACGACATGATAAGGAACGATGCTTTACGATACGATATTCTACGATACGATATTCTACGATACAATATTCTACGATACGATAAACTACAATACAATATTCTACGATACGATATTCTACGATACAATATTCTACGATACGATATTCTACTATACGATAAGCTACGTAACGACACCATATGTTACGACATGATAAGGAACGATGCTTTACGAGATGATATTCTACGATAAGATATTCTACGATATGATATTCTACGATACAATATTCTACGATACGATATTCTACGATACGATAAACTACGTAACGACACCATACATTACGACATGATAAGGAACGGTGCTTTACGAGATGATATTCTACGATAAGATATTCTACGATATGATATTCTACGATACAATATTCTACGATACGATATTCTACGATACGATAAACTACGTAACGACACCATACGTAACGACACCATACATTACGACATGATAAGGAACGGTGCTTTACGATACTATACGATACGATATTCTATGATACTATATTCTACGATACAATATTCTACGATATGATAAACTACGTAACGACACCATACGTTTCGCCATGATAAGGAACGATGCTTTACGATACGATATTCTACGATAAGATATTCTACGATATGATATTCTACGATATGATATTCTACGATACGATATTCTACGATACGATAAGCTACGTAACAACACCATGCGTTACGCCATGATAAGGAACGATGCTTTACGATGCTTTACGATACTATACGATACGATATCCTACGATACGATATTCTACGATACGATAAGCTACGTAACGACACCATACATAACGACACCATACATAACGACACCATACGTTACGACACCATACGTTACGACACCATACGTTACGACACCATACGCTACCTTACCATACAGTACGGTACAGTAATATACGATACGGTACTGTAAGTTACGGTGCTGTATGATATTGTACGGTACGCTACGACACGATGCAATACAATACGGCGACAGCATCGTAACTGAAGATGACGGCAGCACTGATCATGGTTTCCGTAACTCCCCTGTAGAGCAGTGATCAAACTTTAACACACAAACACACAAACACACACTTCCCTTTTCCGTTTCTGATGCTCGTTTCTGATTTCCCTCTCTGCTCCGCAGAGGAAGTGATGCTGGCCGAGGAGAATAAGAATTCAGGACCTTCTGCCCTCGATGGTGAGTCTGCAGAGATCTCTGTTTCCTGGTTTCTAATGCACATTTCTGCTGTGCTCACAAGGCTTCACATGGTGTCTCTGCAGCTGGACCAGTTTGATACTGGCGTTCTGTCAGAGAAGCTGTGGTTTTTTGTTTGAGAGAAATTATTTGCATATTTTTAGATTATAAAGTCATTTAAAAAGACAATTACTAGGATTAAAGTCCCCGGTTTACTAGAAACACATTTATTAAATGTTGATTGATTGACAGCTCTCAGGAGCCTCCCTGATTGGAGTACAGGCGGAGTCTATGGTGAGAACCGTCCTCTGCTCGGCCCCTGCAACCTGCAACCTGCAACCTGCAACCTGCAACCTGCAACACACACACTATCACACACACTTTTTCAGGTGTATATCAGTATGTAGTGTCTCTACTTTAAAGAGTCCTCTCCTGCTGATGTTCAGGTGTATATCAGTATGTAGTGTCTCTACTTTAAAGAGTCCTCTCCTGCTGATGTTCAGGTGTATATCAGTATGTAGTGTCTCTACTTTAAAGAGTCCTCTCCTGCTGATGTTCAGGTGTATATCAGTATGTAGTGTCTCTACTTTAAAGAGTCCTCTCCTGCTGATGTTCAGGTGTATATCAGTATGTAGTGTCTCTACTTTAAAGAGTCCTCTCCTGCTGATGTTCAGGTGTATATCAGTATGTAGTGTCTCTACTTTAAAGAGTCCTCTCCTGCTGATGTTCAGGTGTATATCAGTATGTAGTGTCTCTACTTTAAAGAGTCCTCTCCTGCTGATGGTCAGGTGTATATCAGTTTGTAGTGTCTCTACTTTAAAGAGTCCTCTCCTGCTGATGTTCAGGTGTATATCAGTATGTAGTGTCTCTACTTTAAAGAGTCCTCTCCTGCTGATGTTCAGGTGTATATCAGTATGTAGTGTCTCTACTTTAAAGAGTCCTCTCCTGCTGATGTTCAGGTGTATATCAGTATGTAGTGTCTCTACTTTAAAGAGTCCTCTCCTGCTGATGTTCAGGTGTATATCAGTATGTAGTGTCTCTACTTTAAAGAGTCCTCTCCTGCTGATGTTCAGGTGTATATCAGTATGTAGTGTCTCTACTTTAAAGAGTCCTCTCCTGCTGATGTTCAGGTGTATATCAGTATGTAGTGTCTCTACTTTAAGAGTCCTCTCCTGCTGATGTTCAGGTGTATATCAGTATGTAGTGTTTCTACTTTAAAGAGTCCTCTCCTGCTGATGTTCAGGTGTATATCAGTATGTAGTGTCTCTACTTTAAAGAGTCCTCTCCTGCTGATGTTCAGGTGTATATCAGTATGTAGTGTTTCTACTTTAAAGAGTCCTCTCCTGCTGATGTTCAGGTGTATATCAGCACACACACACACACACACACACACACACACACACACACACACACACTCGCAGCATGTGTGCACGGCACGGCTCAGAAACAGAAGTGCATGCAGCGCCACGTCGCCTCGGAGCATGGTTTGCCGATGAAATCATGAAATAGAAGCGGCCGGTTTTGCAGCTGTTTGGATCATCATCATCATCATCATCATCATCATCATCACACACACATTAGGGATCATTCGTACCTCATGGAACCGCAGCGTTGATGAGCCCAGCCCGCCCTCTCAGACCACATGACGATCCTCGTAGAGACGAAGCTCTCTGCATTGCATCATGGGTTTGCCTGCCTCACTGAAAAGTGTGAGGGTGGTCATGCACGGCGCAGTCTGTTGGGCCATTCGAACACACTGCTTATCTCTGTCTGCAATCTGTGAGCAACGGCAGAGGATGTCAGTGTTACCCCATCGTGTCCATCAGTTTGAAACACTTCCACCTCAGTATCTGTCACTCGTATGCAGGTGTCCAGTAGAGCAGGGGTGTCAAACTCGATTTCATCGCGGGCCACATCAGCATTATGGTTGCACTCAAAGGGCCGGTTGTAACTTTAAGACTATATAAAAAAAGACATATATAAATATTGAATATATATAAAATAATGTGTTATATTACATAGTTGCCTCTGCTTTGGATTATTATCGGATAGGGTAATAACTTCATAATTAACTACATCTGAAAGCAGAAGTCTAGGGCAAATAATTGAAAGTCTCTTCAGTGAGAATGTCACAAAATGATTTAAAAAGAAAAGCCACATTCTGGAAAAACAAAACAAAAAAAAGTAACATTTTGAAAACTAAATCTATTTATGAGAAAAAAAGGCATATTTTGCCAAAAGTCAAATTCTGAGAAAGTCAAATTTGAGATGCATTGTGGGACATGTAGTTTATGGGCAACGTGCTTCTGTAAAGTAGCATGTAAACATATTATATTCTTTGCAAGCTCTTGTGGGGCCACAGAAAATGAAGTGGCGGGCCAGTTTTGGCCCCCGTGCCTTGACTTTGACACCCCTGCAGTAGAGCCAACTTGTAATCCCAATGGTTTGATTCAGAATCAGAATCGTTGGTTCACCTTGAGCTCCTTCCGACCTGTGTCCACTGGAACGGCTTTATTCACTGTTTTCCACATATTTTACCGCCTCACAGACGAGTACATCTGTGCTCTCGAGATATGACCGACTGCCCCCGGTGTCTAACTAGCTTGTAATCTGAATATTGACAAACTACCTGCAAAAAGTCACACAATATATTAAGATAAAAGCTTCATATTAAGTACAAGTACAAGATCTGAGTACTTCTACTTTTACTCTTGTTTTTTTTAGCTGTATTTTTTTATTATCGAAATAATAGAAACAAACTGACGAACCATTACGGCCCGTCGTCCACACAGCGGCGTGCGTTGGAAGCTTCAACGTACGCCGCTGTGTGGACGGGCTGTTAGCCTTTAGCTCCGTCCGACCTGTGTCCACTGAGCAAGCTTTATTCAGTGGTTTCTACATATTTAATCACCTTTTCTTGTAGAGAGAGAGAGACAGTAAAAACTTGAGTTGCCAAACGATCTGTAAGCAATTCTGTGCTGTACTCAGAGATATGACCTACAGTCCCTGGTGTCTAAATGGCTTGTAATCCGTTCACAAACTACCTTCAAAAAGTCACAAAGCGTCTTTGATAAAAGCTAAATATTAGTGGTCCCGCTGCCCAACAGTCTGCTTTGTGTCACGACCCTCACATGCGTTCCCCGTTACTTCTCAGAGTGCTTCTGAGTGTCTTCCTCTTGTTGATGTTGTTGTTGTTGTCTGCAGTGCTGAAGAGAGCCACCACCATCAAAAGGAGGGGGATGGATGGCGGGCATCGAGGGCAGACGGGGGAGGAACAATACGGAGACGTCTCCTCTTTGGGTGAGTCTGGATCGTTAAGTAAGAGGGTGTAAAGCGGGGGGGTCAAACTCGAACACTCAGTGGGCCAACATTTTAAAATGGGTGCTAGTGGAGGGCCGGACTGGTTCAATGTTTATTGCAGAACTTATTGAAATGAACTTATTGCACATATTAAACCTGGAACTAACAAAGCTTCAATTATTGCCTATAAAAACAACATTAAATAATCAGCTGCATTCATTTCTCATGGCTCTATCTGCAGCTTTTCCAGAGTCATTTCTCATGAGTACATTTCCCCACAGGCCAACAACAGCTTCAACAAAACTATTCCCCTCAGAGAGAAACCAAACATGCCCTGCTGTCGTGAGAGAGAAAGTGCAGAAGGAAACATCCATTAGACTCAGGTTGCTGCTCTGGGATGCTAGCTCAGATACTTGGCCTCTCATCTTGGGAGCAAGGTAGGGGTGTAACGGTATCCGTATTCGTCCCGTACCGTCACGGTTCGGACGTCACGGTTCGGCACATGCAGTCACACGGCGAATACGCCTTTTTTTTACGAGTGGGAAAAAAGTCTGTCATTCAGGGCAGCATCCACTACACTATTTATAATCCAGGGGGCGGTGTTGCGCCTAAAAGCTGTTTGCCAGCCGCCCTTAAACAACAAATGAAGAACAAGAAGAAACACAACAACAAAACGAACTAAATACAAGAAGAAGAAAAGTTAGTAGCCTATGGCGATTTCAGATAACACTCAGGAGCTAGAACCCACCGGCTTCTCTTAAATCAGCTGTGTGGGAACATTTTGGGTTCCCTGTGGACTACAATAACGATGAAGTGTGCGAGTGGTGGATCGGACGAGGACGGTGTGTCGGCGTTGTTTGATAGCGGTGCGGTATGCTAATGGCAACACACGCCAAACATGCTAAATCACATCAGAAGGGATCACCCAGATTTGCCAATTACCGGAGCCCGGCAAAAGACAACAGCACTCCAACAGCTGATCCCCGCTGCTTTTAAGAAGCCAAGAGACATGAGAGCCGAGAGACCAAAATAAATAACGGAAGTTTTTGGCATATGTTTTTCAACGACTTTGCGCTCTTGAAACACTTTCTTATTATTTATTATGTAAGACATTCTTTTTAGTTTTACAGCTTGATGAAACCTTTTTGTTTGACATCAGCCATTATAGATAATATGGCCATCTGAGTGTGTGGTACTGTTTATGGTTTGTTTTTAACTGTTTAATACAGTTAATTATTCAAAATGTCAGAGTTCCTTATTTTGAGACTGAAACTTGCACTACTGTTCAAAAATAAATAACAACAAACCTGGAATTATGCATTTGGGACTTTTTTTTGCTTTTTCTTGTTGTACCGAACCGTGACCCCAAACCGAGGTACGAACCGAGCCGTGACTTCTGTGAACCGTTACACCCCTAGAGCAAGGTCATCGATGTTTGGCTCTGAGCGGAGGAGACCCTCAGGATGGAGGGAAGGTGTGCGTGCAATATACCGGCGGGCCAGATCTAACAGGAATTAGAAATTATCCTGCGGGCCGAAATTAAATCCACCACGGGCCGGATTTGGCCCCCGGGCCTCGAGTTTGACACCTGTGAGTTAGGGCCTAAAGTAAAAGCCAGGAAGTGATCCCTCAAGAAACGCAATACATGTTAGATATATGATGAAATAACAATATAGACACTCCAAATCATAACAATTATAATTACATTTAGCTGACGGTTTTATCCAAAGCGACGTACAATAAAATCTGACTTCTGATCCAGAAAGACACAGAAACTCTGATGCAGAGTTAGTAAGACGCATTCATTGGACATGAGATCATACAGAAGGAGAAGGAGGAGTAAAAGACGAAAGCCCCCTGAAAGTCTAAAGCGGTATAACTAGGTAAGCCTGATCCAGCCCTGAGGGGAGAGTCTTTACCCTGCACTCAAATGTGGAGACTGTGTTGAAAACCGTTTCGGAGTTTCAAAAAGTCATTCATCGTGTTTTTACATCTTGTATGAGAGATTTTCAGTGTGTGGCTATAAGTAAGGTTTTACTGTCTCGTGTTTTTACATTTGTTTTTTGTCCTATCGGTTTTGTCTAAATGTATTTATGCTGCTATATATTTATTGATGTACAGCACTTTGGTGAACTCTGTTGCTGCACCAGTGGTGGATTTAGAATTGTAGATCCGGGCCACCATTTTGAAGTTGTTGAGCAGGTGCGGGAGGGGGGGGGTGCTAGCGTGGACTGTGGACTCGCCAGAGCCTCGCACCGGGGGTAGTACGCACGCTAGTGTCCCCGCAGCTGCTGCCTCTCTGTTGGACTCCGGTACTGCACATTACCCGCGAGACAAACATTCAGGGCTTTTCAGAAAACATCCGGGGGGGCTTGAGCCCAAGTAGCCCCCCCCTAGCTCCGCCACATGTATGTAGTAACGTGTGTTGTTTGCATTGTATTGTTCTCTTTCATCCTTTCGCCTCCATCTACTTGTCTTTCATCCTTTCTTTATAACTAAGGCTGTTGATGTATTGTGGTTTTAAAAAGGTGTCTATAATTATCTGTCCGGGGACAACAGCTGGAAATTAGTAATGTTGGCTAAAGCTGCCACATTTTATCCAATAAAGCGCATGTCTACAGTGTACAGTTCCAAACACTGAGGTTCAGGTGCCGAAACAAACACAAATAAAACATTACAAAAAACACTACCCTTCTTACGAAGACACATCTTACATACATTTCAACATTGAATAACATTTCCAGCGCCTTTGGTTCAACTCAAGGCAGTTTCATGGACATAGTCTGAACTCAAAATAATAATATTATGAGGTTTACACTCGTCAGTATTCAAGTAAAAGCTGTCCACGCCACTATAAACTAAACTACCCCCCCTCTCTGTGTCCCGCAGGCGTCCCGATCAACAGAGCGAGTATCCGGAGCGCTAAACGAGGTCCGACTGCGTTTTTCCGGCGTAAAGAGCGTCTGCTGCGAATCTCCATCCGCCGCGTGGTGAAGACTCAAACCTTCTACTGGACGGTGCTGGGTCTCGTGGCTCTGAACACCATCTGTGTCGCCATCGTTCATCACAACCAGCCGCTGTGGCTCTCCACCTTCCTCTGTGAGTCACGCTGAGGGACTTCAAGGTCTCCTATCCTGCAAAGTGCACTTTAATGTCTTTTCTACATCACCTTCTGTCCCCGGTGTGTCCCCGGTGTGTGTCCGGTAAGTCCCCGGTGTGTCCCCGGTGTGTCCTCGGTGTGTCCCCGGTGTCCCCCCGGTGTCCCCCCGGTGTCCCCCCGGTGTCCCCCCGGTGTCCCCCGGTGTGTCTCCGGTGTGTCCCCGTTGTGTCCTCGGTGTGTCCCCGGTGTCCCCCGGTGTGTCCCTAAGTCCCTGGTGTGTCCCTAAGTCCCCGGTAAGTCCCCGGTGTGTCCCCGGTGTGTCCCCAGTAAGTCCCTAAGTCCCCGGTGTGTCCCCGGTGTGTCCCTGGTGAGTCCCCGGTAAGTCCCCGGTGTGTCCCCGGTAAGTCCCGGTGTGTCCCCGGTAAGTCTCCGGTGTGTCTCCGGTGTGTCCCCGGTGTGTCCCCCGTGTGTCAGGAGACTCACAAAGTGTCAGGAAATAAAACCCTCTCTCTTTTCCTCTGTACCCACATCTCTAAAAACGGGGAACAATGGACGTCATTACTCAAATGTGGGCGGGCTTTACACCCACGGGCCAATCAGAAACGTTGCTGTCAGAAACAATGTGACGTGTTTTGGACGTAATATGGTCTGTGTTTACATTAGCATCGCTAACACTCAGAGCTAACCTGTACTGGAGAGAGTATGTGTAAAGAAACAGGAAATAAAAAGAACTCACCTTGTGGTAAACCCGCAATTAATTCCAAGTGATTACAAGAAGTTAAACTCCTACACAAAATAAGAAATGCAGCCTGTCGTAAAGTAAATTGCTGCGATTTTTTTTAGGGTATTTTGTAGAATAAAAACTTTTTAATATTATACTTTCAGATACAAGTCGGTGTGACATGGCAAATGATTGCATGTCTTCCGAAAGTGTTTTTTTAAGTTGTATAAAGAGATGCTAACTATCGCAATAACCTAAACCTTAAAGGGGACCTATCATGCAAAATGCACTTGTGTACGTCTTTTATACATGAATATGTGTCCCCGGTGTGTCAGAAAACACAACCCTCTCTTTTCCTCCGTACCCAAATCTCTAAAAACGGGGCTGCAACAGAGCTGATTATTATTTGAATTTTTCTGACGTCAGAAAAGGGGTTCTCCGCCTACATGGGCAACTGTCCACTTATCAGGGGAATGAGAGACCGCTCGAAAGCGCTGGAGACGCTGTAGTACATACGCCAGGCCTGTAAGTGGCGCTGTAGTCACAGAATCAGCCCTCGCAAAAACAGGGCTGGAATAGAGCAAATAGAGCGAAATGAGGCATGGCTAAAACGCAGGATCTGTTTGGTATTTTAAAAAAAACTTCACAGACATGTTTTATAGGTATGGCCTACAATATATGTTTCAAACATAGCATGATAGGTCCACTTTAATTAGCATTTTTATATGAAAAAAAATGCTACTCAAAGAAAATTCCTTAATGAGTTCCAGTTATCAAAACAAAAAGCTTCCTGTTATATTTCTTGTAATATTATATAAGATATTTACATGTTAAATAAAATAAGTAGGATTAGGCAAGTTGTCTTATTTTGTTGTTTGTTAAAAAAATCGGGGAAAAAATCCCAGTTTTACATGTTTTTTGTGCACAATATATTTAAGAAATGTCCGAGAAATACAAAAAAACGAGGCAACTTGGTGTTTAGGATGACTGTCCATCATTTTAAAGTCGAATATTTGGGGAGTTCAATTCAGATTAATTCAGCTCTATCCACCACTTAATGATTTAAATGGCTTGAACATGTCTCGCTTCCTCATATAGATGTCTTTGTAAGTGTAGAATATGCATTCTTATTGTTGGGGAGGCGTGTGGCGCAGTGGACTAGAGCGTTGGTGTTGGGATCAGGGGACCACAGGTTCAAACCCCACTGCAGTCAGCATGTCGTTGTGTCCCTGAGACACTTCACCCCAAAGTGCTCCTGTGGGGATTGTCCACAGTATTGAGTATGTAAGTCACTTTGGATAAAAGCGAGTAACACGTCATGTATTGTTGTTGTTGTTGCAGACTATGCAGAGTTCCTGTTCCTCGCTCTGTTCCTCACGGAGATGTTTCTGAAGATGTACAGCTTGGGTCCTCGTCTTTACTTCCACTCGTCCTTCAACCGCTTCGACTGCAGTGTCAGTTCTCCGTCTCCTTATCTACATTTATTATTTATTCCACAAAAAACCATCTGCCTGTGTCCTTAAATTATGCATCTTCGTCCCTTTGTATCTGTGTTTGTTACATCTTCTTCTCGAACCATTTTGTTTGATGAAATTATGCAGCATCAACCCTTACAATACAATACAACTTTATTTATGAAGCACTTTAAACCTCCAGACCAAAGTGCTGTACAGGCAAATAGATAAAACACAGCTCAGCTCACACACCATAAAACAAGTACAAGTAAAAACAAAAAACAATTTAAATGCAAAAAAGCAACTCTGAAAGATGTTGAAACGCCAAATGTTAAAACGCTGAGGAGAAGAGGTGGGTTTTAAGAAGCGATTTAAAAGCAGGCGGTGTGGAGGCCTGTCTGGTCTCCAGGGGCAGAGCGTTCCACAGTTTGGGAGCCGCTACAGAGAAGCAACGGTCCCCTCTGAGCTTTGACCTGGTTTTAGGCACGTTCAGGAGCAGTTGGTCCGCTGACCTGAGAGGGCGGTTCGGCGTGTAGTGCTGTAGCAGCTCAGCAAGGTATGGTGGGGTCATGCCATTTAGGGATTTAAAAGTAAATAAAATAATTTTAAAATGGATCCTAAAATAAATTGGCAGCCAGAAGCTAAAACAGGGGAAATGTGGTCATACTTCCGTGAGCCTTGCTGCGGCATTTTGCACCCGCTGCAGTCGTGCGAGGGAGGACCCACTGACCCCCATGTAGAGAGAGTTATAGTAGTCCAGCCGGGTGGTGACAAAGGCATGGATTACTGTCTCAAACTGCTGTCTGGAGAGAAAAGGTTTTACTTTCGCTAGCTGCCTCAGGGGATAAAAGCTCGTTTTTACCACCGACTTAATCTGACTCTCAAGTTTGAGTTCACGGTCCATTTTAATACCAAGGTTCGTAACGGTGGGCTTGGTGTACTGATGCAAGGGACCCAGGTCTACAGAAGTGGTGTCAGTGGTGCTTCCAAAAACCATTACTTCTGTTTTTCCTTCATTGAGTTTAAGGACGCACGCCATCCAGGCCTTTATGTCCTCTAGGCATTTTAGCAGTGGGCTAATTAGGTAACCCTCCTTCTTTGTTAGAGGGGCATAAATCTGGCTATCGTCAGCATAGCAGTGGAATGCGATGCCGTGCTTTCTAAAAATGGACCCAAGAGGGAGCAAATAGAGGGAGAATAGCAGGGGGCCTAATACTGAGCCCTGTGGGACCCCGTACAGGAGTGGAGCAGAGGATGACTCGGAGTCACCAAGGCTGACAGAGAAAGTTCTGTCCTTCAAATATGACCTGAACCATTCCAGGGCTTTTCCCTCAATGCCCACCCACTGCTCCAAGCGGGAGATCAGGATGTCATGGTCGACGGTATCGAAAGCAGCCGTTAAGTCAATACGTAGGAGCACCACGCAGTCCCCAGAGTCAGTAGATAAAAGGATGTCATTAAAGACTCTTAAAAGCGCTGTTTCAGTGCTGTGCATTGTTTTAAAACCGGATTGGAAAACCTCCAGTATGTTGTTCTCTTCCAGAAAAAACATAATTTGACTGTAGACAATCTTCTCCAGGATATTTGACATAAAAGGCATTTTGGAAATGGGCCTAAAATTAACCAGAACTGTGGGATCCAGGCTGGGTTTTTTAATACGACAACCCTTTGTATATATATTTTTACATTTGTATTCATTCTACAAAACTCCAACATATATATATTATATTCTGCAGGTAATCGTGGGCAGTATTTGTGAGGTGCTGTGGGGTTTCTTCAGACCCGGCACCTCGTTTGGGATCAGCGTCCTGAGAGCTCTCCGTCTGCTGAGGATCTTCAAAATCACAAAGTGAGTCCTGCAGACGTCCTCTGTTTGTGTTAGAAACATCTCACTGGTCCCCGGCTTGAGCTTCAACCTCAGGGTCCATGTATCTGTGATCCTCTCCAGAAGGGAAGCAGTCATCACATGTTTTCCTCAAAATTCTGACTTCTTCCTCAAAATTCCAAATTTTTCTCAAAATTCTGACTTTTTCCACAAAATTCTGACTTTTTCTAAAAAAATTGACTTTTTCACAAAATTCTAAAAATGTTGACTTTTTCTCAAAAATCTAAAAATTCTAAATTTTTCTCAAAATTCTGACTTTTTCCTCAAAATTCTGACTTTTTCTCAAAATTCTAACTTTTTCTCAAAATTCTCAAAAATAGACCTTTGTTATCTGGACTTTCTCAAAATGTTGGCTTTTTTCTCAGAAACTCAAAATCCTGACTTTTTCCTAAAAATAAAAAAAAATTCTGACTTTTTTCTCAAGATTTCAAAATTCTGACTTTTTTCTCAAGATTTCAAAAGTCTGAATTTTTCTCAAAATTCGGACTTTTCCTGAATACTTCAAAATGTTAATAATCCCTGGTCCCCGGCTTGAGCTTCATCTCAGGATCCATGTATCTGTGATCCTCTCCAGAATGGAAGTAGTCATCACATACAGAGCATCAAGTAGTTCCTGAGCAGTGTCCTTCACATGCTGATATCCAAGAGAGGGAGTCACCCAGTCACAAGATGGAGGAACAGAAAGCAGTATTCAATGTTTACTTCAGATTAGCTCCACGTCAGAAATGAGCATGCTTGATGTCTCTCTCCATAGAGGCTGAACCATCATGTTACTCACATAGCTATCACCTGCCTCAAACAGTCCTGATGCTCTTCTGGGTCATCACACATCCTGTCATGTTCACAGCTACAGTTGGTACCCTTGTTAGCATGCTACTCTCATGTTGGAAGAGGACATTCAGGGTTTCCCAACAGTTTCCATCTGAAGAGACCTCTTTATAGTATCTACAGGGAGCATCTCAGTGTGGAGTATTTCAGTCTTTTTTTCGGGGATTATTTTTCCATTAATTTTAAAATGTGTATTTCTTAAGTATAGACACATCAGCAGCGTGCACCCTAAAACAAGAAAAAGTCATAATGAAATCCAAAAAAAAGACTGTAGGCTTAAAATCGAAATACATGCCCTGTATATATTTAAATGACATGCAGCAAAGTTGTATATTTAATCCGCTTAAAAAATAATACAAATGTAGTGTTAATACAGCAAAGGGACAGTTCAGATAAAAGTTAAATATGTAGAACTTGTTAAATGGAAGAGTACACATTAATACAATCATATAGAATTGAGCTAGAAATAAGTAGCAGCTTTCTAAAAGGAGGAAAACACATTCAAGTAAATAAACTAGCAGCCAATCATTTGTAATTAAACAATCCTCTAATCCAGTGGTTCCCAACCTGGGGGGCGCGCCCCTCTTGGGGGGGGGGGGTGCCAAAGATTGCAGGGGGGGCGCCAGGCCTCAGATTATATCATATTTAGATTTTTATTTATTTTATTTTATTTGTTTACATGTAATTGTAACGCAATACATGATTGTCACTAAAAGCCTTGTCTCTACATTACAATAAAATATAAAAAATGATTAATTAATTTGAATACAAATTGAAGTTAGTATTAAAGGCATAAAAAGACAGAAATGTATAATTCTTTCTATAGAAATGTTTCTTCTGCCGTAAAGTGTCCAAACCGGGCTTGTATGGATAAGCGCATTTTTAAAACATAGTCGTTGTCCACTGCCGGTTTCAGTTGGATTATTTGTCCCAGTTGCTCCGATCAGATCGGTCTCCTCCATTTTGTAGATTATTTACGACTTTAGAATCCACGTAAACACATCGGCAAAATCCGGCTTACTTTGAGCGTGTGTTTTAAACAGTTTAATCAATTTGTGAATTGTTTCCACTTGCGCCGTCCTTTCATTTCTTCATACAGCGGGAATCCAGATGAATTAATCCTGAGTCCAATAACCATCAAAGTCGCTCCAATAGTGCTCCTTGATTACGCTTTCATCCTCCTTTAACTAAATACTCCACATTCATCCAGTTTGTGACGGTAGTTGACACCCCCCTCCCCCCTCACTCCCGTTGCTCCCCGGGCGCTGTACAATAGCTAGTACTAGGGTGGGTTCAATGCAGAGGCCAAATGTCACTGTGTGCTGTGCATGTGTGACCATTAAAGAGGGTTTCATCCTCTAATCCAATTCAAACAGCTTAGTTTCCTAATTTGAAAAATGTGTCCAAAAAAAGTCGCAGAATCACAGTATACCACATGTTCACATCTTGTTATTCTGTGGCGTGAAGGTACTGGGCGTCTCTGAGAAACCTGGTGGTCTCTCTGATGGCCTCCATGAAGTCCATCATCTCCCTCATCTTCCTCCTCTTCCTCTTCATCCTCGTCTTCGCCCTGCTCGGCATGCAGCTCTTCGGCGGCAGGTACTGTAACACGGAGTCTAACAAGTCCATCTGAATAACTAACGCTCACATGTCTGCACATCGCTCCGCATGAGCCCCGTAAGCAACGAGAGGAACCACGAGAGGCAGGGAGACGCATCTAATCAATCAGACACACACACACACACACACACACACACACACACACACACACACACACACACACACACACTGAACACAAGGCTTAAGTGGACTCCATGGATTAGTAGAGTCCTCTGTATTGAATGCACACAGTTAGGGGGGAATGAATATCTTATAGTCTGCAGGATATCAGTGAAGATTTCTTTGTCGCAGCTTTTGTTGTGTTGTGTCCCCCGAGTGGACGTCTGTTTCCCACCATCTGTCATTTCAATCAGACCTAAACTGTAACACACACACACACACACACACACACACACACACACACACACACACACACACACACACACACGCACGCACGCACACACACATCTTATATTAAAAAACACACACACATCAAGGGCAGCTGGCCCCCCCTCACTGTAGAGCCTTGCCCCCCCCAGCTGCCCCCCTAACTTTTGTGTCCCTAAAACTGTACTTGTAGAAACAAACCTACACTGTGTCCAAAAGCTTCTGCAGCAGCGAAACAAGCAGTTCATTAATTAAAAGTTCATCATTTTAAATATCTTCTTAGGCCCGTTAAAAATGTAGCTACGGCCCTGCATTAAACTGCAGAGCGGCGTTCACACAGACCGTCGGCACTGACACACACACACTTCAGATATAGAAACACACACGCACACATCTAATAACACACACACGTCTTATATTAAAAAAACACACACATCTAATAACACACACACATCTTATATTTAAAAAACACACACACACACACATCTGATCACACACACGCACACGCACGCACGCACACACACACACGCACACACCACACACTTCAGATATAGAAACACACACACACACACATCTAATAACACACACACACATCTTATATTAAAAAAAAACACACACACACTCACACACACACACACACATCTGATCACACACACACATCTGATCACTCACACACACACCACCACACACACACACACACACACACACACACACACACACACACACACACACATCTATCACACACACACATCTGATCACTCACACACACACACAAACTACACTCACACACACACACACACACACACACACACACACACACACACACACACACACACACACACATCTGATAAATACAACTGATGTTAGTCATACTGTACTACCATGATATTACCCCTCAATGTACTGTAAGGTAGCATATGTTGACAGTGTGTGTGTGTGTGTGTGTGTGTGTGTGTGTGTGTGTGTGTGTGTGTGTGTGTTTCCTCGCAGGTTCATCTTCGAGGACTACACCCCGACCAACTTTGACACGTTTCCTGCCGCCATCATGACCGTCTTTCAGGTGTGGAAGTTAGAAACACCTGAAGATGTTTTGCTCTGTAATTAACACATTGTAATGACAGTGATTAATGAGGTCCAGGACCGGAGGACATGTTCTGTTAAATATCCATGTCTTAAAAACAAAATGTCAGTACAGTTGGTTTCAAAACAATATTTATTATATAAAATAGCCCTCGAGTCCCCGAGTTCTCTTGTCCCTTCTTGGTGACCAACTTGCATGTCAAATATAACATTCAAAACAGGCTATTTTATGTAGATATATCTCTCTTGTAATGTGTGTGTGTGTGTGTGCGTGCGTGCGTGCGTACGTGTGTGTGCGTGCGCGTGTGTGCGTGTGCGTGTGTGTGTGTGTGTGTGTGTGTGTGTGTGTGTGTGTTCAGATCCTCACGGGAGAGGACTGGAACGAGGTGATGTATAACGGGATTCGCTCTCAGGGAGGAGTGAAGTCCGGCATGTGGTCCTCCATCTACTTCATCGTGCTCACGCTGTTTGGAAACTGTATCCTTCAATCACAGATACGACGAGTTGTAAAGACATTTCCAGCAGACGGCTAAAACAGTTTAACTTAGTGTGTTGCCACATTTAGACTTTAACGATCTTAACCCGTAGCGTCTGCAGATTTAATCCACGCCTGATATATAGCTTTAAGATGAAGTGTGTGTAAAAGTGGAATCGACATTTCTCTTCATACAGGGGTTATATTTGAACGTATGGTTCCTCTCTAGAGCAGTGCTTCTCAAAGTGTGGTCCGCGGACCACTAGTGGTCCGTGAGCGCCCCCTAGTGGTCCGTGAGTATATTGGTACAATTTCACATTTGAAATAAATACATTTATTTAAGTTTTTCGCACTCTCGCGGGAATATCTCCGCAATGGAGCAAGCTTAAGTTTCACTTTCGATTGCATGATATAGCCCAGCGCAACACCTTCATCACACATGTTGCCACTTGTTTGTACAATATTCAGGCGATTTATAAAAAAAGATGTGTTTTTGGATATTTGTGGAGTTAGGTGGTCCGCGAGTGTTTTTTTATTGGTTAAGTGGTCCTTGGTATGAACAAGTTTGAGAAACACTGCTCTAGAGGAGTGTCAGTGTTGAGTCAGTCTGTATTTCAAGGGTTCTCTGGTTGCGCTTTGCTGAGTCCTGAACGTGTGAACAGACACTCTGCTGAACGTGTTCTTGGCCATCGCCGTGGATAACCTCGCCAACGCACAAGAACTCACCAAGGTAACACAAAGTGCTCTGATTCTGTTGGTAAACCCACTCCAGCGTGTCCAGCCCTGGCTCTCGTCTCCATGGTGATTCTGTTTCATTATTTAAACTCACAGATGTTCAGTCACTTATGTAAGTTTTAAGTTTAGCAACTTAAAATCAGCTGCTGTCTCGAGAAAATGACGAGTTAAGCAAATATGCAAAGAAACACAATATCTAAATAAAGTCTTTTAAGATCTTTTTTTTAAAACACTTGAAAGGATTACTACTTAGTTAAACATTTAATTTGACTGCATTAAGCTTTAATACCATTTACTTTGAAATAGAATGGAATAAAATGACTGCACATATTTTATTCCATTCAATATCAATGTAAATTCCACTTGTATGTGTGCACCACGACACCAAGTCAAATCCCTCGTACGTGTCAACCTACCTGGTGATAACCCTGATTCTGATTCTAAAGTGACGGGACGGGAAGTAATGAAGTATAAAGTCACGTCCACACGGTTCCGTCGCGTGCTTCAACGCAGACGCTGCCCATTCACTTTGAATGGGGTGACGTCTCGCTTTGCCGAACTGCATTGTGGTTCCGTCGCTTTGCCTCCGTTGCTCGCTTCGAAAGTTTAGTACATTTCAACTTTTCAAGCGTCGACGGAAGCGCCAGCCAATCAAATCATATGCCAGTACAAGCGGTAGCCAATCAAACCGCGTGCTTGTGTGTCCGGGGCGGGAGATTAATGTGATTGGTTGTTGGTCGAGCACCAGACACGCCCACCGGCAAGCTTCAACGCGACGGAACCGTGTGGACGTACCGTAACCCCTAGTTTCCACTGGGTCCGTCTGCGGCGCGTTGCGGCTGCGCCGCGGCATCCGCAACTATCGCGGCCACAGCAATGGGTGCTATTCCACCAGATGCGCCGCATTACGGCTCAGAAGCGTCTCGCCGCTGGGCTCCGCTCGAAATAGGATTGAAGTCTATTTTTCGACGCGACGCAGCCGTAAGGTAATGTCGGGCAGGAAGTGGAACGGTGACAGCATTCATGCACGACGCTCCGCTTCCGTAATGCTTCTGAAACGCTCGTGAAACGCGCCCGGTAGGGTATGACGCCGGAGGAGGCCGGACCAAAACCGCGCCGCAGCCGTAACACGCCGCAGACGGACCCAGTGGAAACTAGGGGTGAGATGGAAACATTTAAGGTTAACTCCCCCAGTTTCCACCGGGTCCGTCTGCGCGGCGTTGCGCCGCGCTGCGCCGCGCCGGGTTACGGCTGTGCCGGGTTACGGCTGTGCCGGGTTACGGCTGCGTTACGCGTTATGGCGTAAGGATCGCGGCCACTTTAGTCAATGGGTGCTATTCCACCACACGCGCCGCATTACGGCTCAGACGCGTCCCAGAAGCGGCTCGGCGCAGCGCTTCTCTAAAATTAGGATGAATCCTATTTTTGCCGCGGCACAGCCGTAACGTAAGGTCAGGCAGGCAGCCCCCCCTCGCAGGAAGTGGAAAGGTGAGCATCCGGGCCAGGCCCATCCCCCACATATACTAATTTAGCAGACCCCCCCTCCTTCATCACAACACCTCCACTACGATACGCACAATGGACGACGTATTTATGTAATGGACTATTACAATTATTATTAACTGTGTCTGTAGACTACAACACAACAAAATAGGAAATGTATAACAACAATAAACACAATTTAAACAGACACAAAAATAAAACATTTAACTACGTAGCCTACTTACTTTCTTGTAGAAGTACAAATGTCCAGGATGCCCGAATCAATAACAAAACTGCGAGCCTGCACGCACGACGCTACGCTTCTGAAACGCTTCTGGGACGCGTCCGGTGGGTTATGGCGCTAGAGGAGGTCGGACCAAAACCGCGGTGCAGCCGTGACGCGGTGCAGCCGTGACGCGGCGCAGCGCGGCGCAGACGGACCCAGTGGAAACTGGGGGTAAGAGTACAAAAAAAGAGGCACAAACCACCTGTTTAACAAAGTCAATCTAGAATGAATAAAATCAAATAATCCCTCTTAGGGTTTTATCAATACCAGTATTCATCGATACTCTTTATTGATACTGCTCTCCATAATTTAAAATGTGCACCACAGCACCAAATGAAATTCCTCGTGCGTGTCGACCTACCTTAATAAACCATAACACACTTTTGTCCTCTTCTTGATCAGGACGAAGAGGAGGCGGAGGCGGCGTTTAATCAGAAACACGCTCTGCAGAAAGCGAAGGAAGTCGGCCCGCTGTCCTCCTTCATGTCCTCAGAGTAAGTCCTTCTTTTATCTCCTTTTCTCCCTGCCTTACCTCCTCCTTCCTTCTGTGGTGGAAATTCCACACTTAATCACCTTCTAGTAAGAAAAGAACAAACAGACAAGCTTAAACCAAAGTTGTGTTATTTAAAGGTCACCTATTATGCAAAATCCGCTTCTTCTTGTCTCTTCTACATCAACTCTGTGTGAAGAGACTCAGGATCAAAGATTCTCTCTCTTTTTCTCATTTCTATAAAAACCTGTCTGAAAATGAGCTGATCAGATTTTGGCCACTTTATGATGTCATAACGATGTGTTGGCCAATCAGCAACAAGGTAACCCCCCCCCCCCCCTTATCACCTGAATCTCCTCTAGAGCACCATTGAGTTCTTTGTAACCAAATGTCTCTCAGAGGGGCGTGGGGAGGGGCTCCTTGTTTCCATCTAAAGCAGGGGTGTCAAACTCAAGGCCCGGGGGCCAAATCCGGCCCGCGACCTAATTTTATGTGGCCCGCAAGAGCTTGCTAAAAATATAATATACAATACAATTGGTGTAATTGTTGAATATTTGCTTTCAATTATTTGCCCTAGACTTCTGCTTTCAGACGTAGTTATTCAGGAAGATATTACATTACCAGAACTGATAATAATCCAATGCAGGGCCACAGAAAACAATGACTTCATTTCGGGAAGAGACACAGAAAGTCTCAGCAACATCGTGGCTGGACATCGGGTTAACCTCTGACACGTTAGTTACAGACCGTATGATAACTAACAGTCTTTGTCTTTAAGGCGTGATGAAAGCCTGGGAGAGACAGCTTTACACAGAAGTGAACTGTAGAAATCACCAGAAGTTCCAGTGTCATATATTTAATTAAATCACACTTGTGATACGTTTCCACGATGCCTCCGTCCTCGTCTATTTAGGACTGACCTGCACAGATTTAGATTTCCCCGTGATGCAGAGCAGCTTGGAGAGGATGCTGAAGGTCATCCCGCTGATGATCAGTGTGTGCGAGTGATTGATGTTAAGTGAGAGGTTTTCTCCGCGGCCTCTGCTCCAAATTGAGGTCTCCATGGTTACTGTTTCCACTTTGGAGCGGGAGGAGTTTGGGATGTTGTCATAGATGAGAGTAACACATACTACGGTTTCTTTACTTCCTCTACAGACGTCCATTATTTCAACTAAACTGTACATCTACGCAGACCATCGATGTCCAGTGACATGTCTCCATAGTGCGCCTCTCTGACATCATCATTGGGCTTCTTGTAGATAAAAAAAGCAGTCTTTTAATTTTTTTTATGTGATTGTTGAAACTTCAGAATCTGTATTTACCGCCAATCCAAAAACAGCGAATGTTTTCCCTTCCAAAGTGTGTGTGGCCGTAGCTTCGCCCGGAAGTGACGCATGTGTTACTCTCATCGATAGAGGCAAGGTGTTAGGAACCTTACAGACACTTGGACTCAAAAGAAAGTTTGTTCAAAAATAGTCTTTACTTTGGAAAAGTATAAAGTTCAAACAAAACATCCTAAGAGGCAAAACGATAGCAAAGCAAATTACAAACTAAATAAACTTGACTATGGTCGCAAAATACAATAATCTCTGGGCAAGAAAAGCTGGCTCTCTAAATGGCAAGGCACAAGACGAACTGGCACAGGACAAAGGGAGACAGGACTATTTATACGTGAGGTAAGGGGGAACAGGTGGAAACAATCAGGGGTCGGGGCAGACGCTGACGATGGCGGGAAAACACACAAAGGGAGGAAGTAAAGGGACCTGAAATGAGACCAGAGGTAAGTACACAATAAAACAGGAAGTGCAATGACAGGACGAGACAGGTGAACAAAAAGACTTGACTAAACATAAATCTAACCTGGGCTATGAACTAAACGTGAAACAATAACATGAACCTGATTAACATGACATGAACAATTTAGCAGACATGACGGGATGTTACACAAGGTTAGTGTCCTAATAAACGAGGGCGAAATGAAGACAATACTATGTAAAAATGGTCGCTACACAGACCGATAAGAGATCAGCATCCTGACCGTGGTGTAATCTGGTGAGGTATTATGGTCTACAAACAGATGGTGGACGAGTAGCAGGCTGTCGTTACACCGTTATTAGCGTGATGTGCGCCAACAAGGCTGTTTATAATAATAACAATACATTGAGTTGTGATTAGACGGTGAGAGTGTGGCTGATGTCGGTGGATTATAACCTGAAGGACTTCACTCGATCTGTTAAACTGACTTGAGCCGTTACAGACCCCCCACTGTTCTGCTGCTCTCACCCCAGACTGGTTGGGTGTTACTGACTTCTGAACCAAACAGACACTTTTCTCCAGCTGCAAAATGGAAATGAATGAAGTGAGGCTTTTCAAACATGTGGTCCTGGGGCGTCTTGTTGGCCTGGCTGGTGCACAGTGTCAGGAAAACTCATCGTTGTTGTGTCAAGTTGTTACAGACGTGTTCAGCTTTCTGTCGTTGCCAGAACACTTGATTTCCAAAGAGATCGTCTGTAAACCCAGGCACTGAGTTCAAGGTTCAATGGTTCAAGGTTCAAGGTTCAAGGTTCTTTATACGTCATACATAGCTACAGAGTAGTGATGTCGATGAAAATCTTAGGTCCCAGGCTTCTCCAACGGTGCAACACAATAATACAGATAAGCAGAAAAATATAGTGCAAGTAAATATTAAAAAGTAAATACAAAAAGAAAAATAGTTTAAAAGTGAAATAGTGAAAGTCTATATGCAAGTTATTGGAATGATATATTAGGTGAATAATGAGTAAGTAGCAGATGAATGTTATGGATGTTGTTTCAACAGTCCAGGTGTTTAACAGTCGTATGGGGATCAAACTAGCCGCGTTCACACTGCGGTACTTTTCCCACGAAGGTTCATGCGAACTTAGTTCATGATCGCGTTCACACCAAAAAGAGCCGGTACTAAAAGTAGTTCATGCGAACCTTTTACCCCCTCGAAAGTCCCTGCTAGAGAGCAGGGACTTTCGAGCGGCTCTTTTGTGAGAAAAGAGCTATAGTTTCTGATTGGCTGGCGGATTGCAAACCACGCCCCGTAACACTCCAAAAAGTTTTGTGAAGCCTGCCATTTTATTATCCTCGCATTATTAGCATTATTAGCATTAGCATTACCCCAGCGCAGAAACGCAGAGAGACTAACTTATGGCAACACACAATAAAACATGGGAGCGGTGGAGATGAGGAGGTGTCGGCGTTCTGGCGATTTACTTGGAAGGCTTCAGTAGAAGCTGCTGGGACTCCCAGCAGCTTCTACTGAAGCCTTCCCCAACTCCGGGGACTTCCGGCCAGGGACTTTGGGCGGCAGTATACGCCGTGAAGTGGGTTTGCGGCCTGCCAGTAAACCCAAAGCAGAAGAAGAAGAAGTGACGTCAGCGGCTTCATTTGCCTAATCCTCCCTCAGGGACTTTTTCTGGTGTGAACGCGATCTGTACTTAGTGCATGCGAACTAAAGAGTTTGCATGAACTAAGTTTGCATGAACCTTTGTGGGAAAAGTACCGCAGTGTGAACGCGGCTACTGTCTCTGAATCTGGTGGTTTTTGTCCTGAGGTTCTCGATCACTTTAGTTTTGATTAGTTCTTGTCGAATGGATCTGCGGGGAATTGGAGCTCACTTTGTCCACAGGCTGCTTCGTTTACTGCGATCAAAACGTTGCTTTTGCGCCCGTACAAACAACAGCTACCTTCATGACATTCATATTATTCTGGATTCAGCAGAGTGTGTGATCTGTTCTGTTCTCACTGGTGGAATATGTTCATAACGTGACCTTGTCTTCTCAACACTCAGGTCCTCAGGTTTGCAGAGTAGATGTGTTTTCTTACTCGGGGATTGATTGCAAAGTGCCTGATCGTGCTGAAGGTGTTTGAAGTGCATGTGCATGCAGCAGAGTGGGACTCTGTGTGCTCGCTGTGTGTGTGAAGAAACAAGCATTTTGTTGCATGGGCATGTGGAAGAATTCACATTTTTATCACCGTGGCGTTTTGTACCTTCTTGCTCTGTGTCTTTCTTTCTTTACCTTATCGTGTAGACATCACATATGATAAGATGACCTGTATCGATTAGTCAGGTGTTGTAGCAGCAACAGAATAAGACAGAAAACACATTCAACTCTGAACCGATGACGCCTACTGCCTGAATCTGCTTTATGTGGACATAATCCTCTTCTTTAAAGACAAACTTTGTTTTTATTCTGACTTTTATTCTGAATTATTCTGAAAACCCTGAAAAATAAAATAAAAATAATAATAATAATTTTAGAAAAAAGATCAAAATACCGACTTTTTCAAAGTTTTGACATTTTCTCAAAATTCTGATTTTTTGACTTCTTTCCAAATTCTCACTTTTTAACAAAATTCCTACTTTTTTAAAAATTCTGACTTCTTTTAACAATTCTCAAATGTTTCTCAAAATTCTCACTATTTTCAAATTTCAGATTTTTCAATTATGTTTTGTGATTTTTACAAATGTCTGACTTTCATAAAAATTATGACTATTTTTTCCCAAATTTCGTAATTTTCAAATTTCAGTCTTTTTTTCCTCATCCTGACTTTCTTCTCAGAGTTCTCGTTACATATGTACAGCTATGTTTAAGGGTTGAACAGATATACTTTTAAACGGGCAGGAACTACAGTGGTGAAGGTCCTGTGTGCAAATATCCCCAATATTACTGTTCAGAGGGAAACTCTGCAGTCTCCTGTCAGAGAGCACCAGACTCTGAACTTTAGGGTCAGCTGTGAAACCCCGACTGACATGACCCCTGTTGACCTCTGAGAAACTTGCATGACAGCATTAAAGAGATGCAGCATGCGGGAGACTGGTTTCACTTTGAGGACGCATGCATACGATCAGCATGACCAAGGGAAGAAAAACACACCTTACACACATGCCTGCTTTTCAGTACAAGACGTGTACAGTTTTTCTTCCAACCCTCTCCCAAATGCTGCTGGAATATCGTAGAAGTAATACAGGGCTCAACAATAAGGATTGCAAGGAAGCCTGAAATTGTTCATTATATTCCAGACGGGCGAGAAATATCTGCGTGTTTGAAGGATCTGAGATGACTGACTTGAGGGGATACTTTTTATTGTATCTGTAAAATAGATACAATACAATCTTAATTTGTAAAGTAACAAAAAATAAAAAAATAAATGTAGTAATATTTCCCCCCAATGTCTCTTGAGTGCAGACAGTGCGGGACACACCGAATAAATGTGAATTCTGAAAAAAGCGAGGATTATTAAAAAGCGAAATTTGAGAAAAAAGTCAGAATGTTTAAGGAAAGAAGTCAGAAATGTGAAAAAGGGAGAATTTTGAAGAAATCGAGAATATTGACAAAAATCTGAATTTAGAATACGTGAGAGTTTTAGAGAGAATATTGAAAAAAGTGAGCATTTTGAAAAAAAGTGAGAATATTGAAAAAAGTGAGAATATAGAAAAAAGTGAGCATTTTGAACAAAAAGTGAGAATTTGTAAGAAATCGAGAATATTGAAAAAAGTGAGCATTTTGAAAAAAAGGGAGCATTTTGAAAAAAGTGAGCATTTTGAAGAAATCGAGAATATTGAAAAAAGTTAGAATTTTGAACAAAAAGTGAGAATTTGTAAGAAATCGAGAATTTTGAAAAAAGTGAGAATTTTGAAAAAAGTGAGAATTTTGAACAAAAAGTGAGAATTAAAAAAAAGTGAGAATTTGTAAGAAATCGAGAATATTGAAAAAAGTGAGCATTTTGATGAAATCGAGAATATTGAAAAAAGTGAGAATTTTGAACAAAAAGTGAGAATTAAAAAAAAAGTGAGAATATTGAAAAAAGTGAGAATTTTGAACAAAAAGTGAGAATTAAAAAAAAGTGAGAATATTGAAAAAAGTGAGCATTTGAACAAAAAAGTGAGAATATGTAAGACATCGAGAATAAGTGAGCATTTTGAAAAAAGTGAGAATTTGAAAAAAAAGTGAGAATTTAAAAAAAGTACACACTTCATCCTTTTAAAAAAAGGGAGAATTATGAAAACATTTCAGACTTTTAAAATTTATTTTTGAAGAAAAAGTGTAACTGCTAATAAAAAAAACGACTTGTAAGGGGCAAGTTAATTTGGACAGGTGGATTTTTGACGCATTCGACCAACCAGGCGAGTAAAAAAACACATTAATGTTGAACCCTGTAATATCTTGATTCTCTGCACATGCATTCCTTTAGCTCTGTTAGCATGTCTTTTGAATGCTGTGTTTGCTCTGAGGAGAGGGCGGTGTGCAGAGCTGCATCCCACTGTGCTGGTTCTGTTTCAAAGGGTTTTTCTAAAATATATTTATCTACTTTTTCCCCGTGTTTGCTGGCGGAGCCCATCTCTGTGTTTTTCCACCTGTGCCCATACTGTAGTAACACTGTCTTCCTATCAATGTTGTTCCAACTGTTGATGTTTATTAATGTTGTTTCTGATATTGCTACCATCTCGTTTGTCAATGTGCCGCCTGGCTCCAGTGGAGACACACAGCAAAGCATCGAGAGACCCTCAAATTCATACTTTATTCACTACAAATGTCTCAACAAGGTGGAAATATAAGCTCGCAACATAAAACATGATCTTATAACTGAATTCTGCGGTGGCTGAGTGACGGGTGCAAGACGTGCTTCATCGGCCAAAACTCTTCCATACAAAAGCAAAGACAAACAGACTCAGACAGTTTCTTCCCCAGAGCATCATGAATTATTTCCTGCACTTTATTTTGTTATTATTTTATGTATGTATGAATGCTGCGTGTCTTTGTTGTTGTTGTCTGTCTCAAAAGGAGTAACTTTACTCTTCTTGTTGTATATTGACAATACATGCTTCTACTGTAATTCTAATATTATCATGAGGAGAAACATGCTGCGCTTTCGAAAACAATGCAAATATAAAATCACAAACATCCGCACCAGCTTTGAGTTTCAAGAAAAGCACTCTATAAATAAAATGCATTATTATTATTAACACATACGCAGAGTTTTTAAAAAAAGCGCTGCATAAATGAAACGCTGCGAATAAAAAAAAACAGTTGGGTGTTTCTCAATGTCGAGGAAGGATGCTCCAGAGCCACTATTTCAAGTATACTACGTTATCGAGTCCCGCTGAAGGACTGATCCAATCTCCAGCATACTTGGAATTCTACCGAGCCCGGCGTCCTTCGTAGCGAGAAATTTCGAGGCTGCACATCTGTAGACTCCGCAGTCTTAAAATCCCCACAATGCTTTGCGCACGGACCAATTTCCTCAAATCTGTGGCGGAAGAATGTGAGGCGGGGCCTCTCATATGACGCACACCTGCTCGCCTGTTCCACTCTTCGTTCTCCGAATGCCAGGAAGTATTCTTGCCTCGCTTCTGAAGCAAGTGACTCGGAAGACATGTGCTACCAAGCAAGCGTACTCGACATTGAGAAACACCCTTGGTTAACTTTAGAATCTCCGAGCTGTGTGAGTCACTTTTTAGTGTCCCCTGGTTTCCGTTGTGTTTTTAAACTGCGGCGTGTTTCTCCTAATGATTAGATTAGAAGCATTTATTGTCATTATACAAGAACAACAAGAAGAGTAAACGAAAGACAACAACAACAAAGACACGCAGCATTCATACATTCATAAAATAATAACAAAATAAAGTGCAGGAAATAATTCATGATGCTCTGGGGAAGAAACTGTCTTTGAGTCTGTTTGCTTTTGTGTGGAAGAGTTGTGGCCGTTGAAGCACGGTTTGAACCTGTCAGCCACCGTAGAATTCAGTTATAATTGTGTTTGCCCTAATGGAAGAGTTTCGGAGCGTTGTAATGGGTTTTCACCCGTCGGCCACCGCAGAATAAAATACACATGATGCATGTTGTAGTCAAGCACCTTTACCTTTCAACAACACGGCATTATCAGCCTGTAATGAGTTGTGTTGTTTGTGTTTATCTTCGTGGATCTTTTGCTGTGTGTCTCCTGTTCTGTTTTGTCTCTGCTCACAAAAGCACTAATGTCTTGTTTTCAACCAATCGCTCATTGATAACACGGACCACACAAGAGTCCTCGCTCCAGTAAGTATCTCTGTCGCTCAGCCTGATTCATATTCTGTCCCGTACCTCCAGTCCAAACCTCATTTTATTCCACTTTTCTTTATATCTCTCCCACTGGTTTCGCTCTGCATCTTACTCCTTTTGTTATCACAGTCTCACAACAACTCCTGGCTTGCTTAATTTATCACTTTGCATCTCCATCGATCCAGTGATTTGTTATTGTTGATTTAAAACAGCTCCTAAAGTTGAGCGTCAGACAAAAGCATTGTTCGCACACATACTGTGATATTGTTTTCTTTGGTTTTAATGTGTATATTTCAGTGTATTTTATCAAATGAAAAAGGAACCTAGAATAATTTAAATCAGTCGAAACAGATTCAGAAACTTTCCTTTGAATCAAATGAGACTTTTGAGGATTCACAGCATGCAAACAAAGATATCTTTTCAAACAATACATACTAAAATAAATAAAAGATAAACCAGAGATAAAACTTCTGTGTATTCAAGGGACAGTTCACCCTAAAATCAAAAGCACATATTTGTCCTCTTCCCTGTTGTGCTATTTATCAATATCCACTATTTTGGTGTAAATAGCTGATTGCGAAATTGGCCAACAAGTATCTAAATGAGACGACCTAAACGTCATCACGCCCAGCATTAGCCACCTTAAGCTTAGCGGTGGTGACGTGAAGTCATGTGACCGTGCTGTAGTTCCTTTATAGCCCAACATTAGCCTCCTTTAGCTTAGAGGTGGTGACGTGAAGTCATGTGACCGTGCTGTAGTTCCTTTATAGCCCAACATTAGCCGCCTTTAGCTTAGCGGTGGTGACGTGAAGTCATGTGACCGTGCTGTAGTTCCTTTATAGCCCAACATTAGCCACCTTTAGCTTAGCGGTGGTGACGTGAAATCATGTGACCGTGCTGTAGTTCCTTTATAGCCCAACATTAGCCGCCTTTAGCTTAGCGGTGGTGACGTGAAGTCATGTGACCGTGCTGTAGTTCCTTTATAGCCCAACATTAGCCTCCTTTAGCTTAGCGGTGGTGACGTGAAGTCATGTGACCGTGCTGTAGTTCCTTTATAGCCCAACATTAGCCTCCTTTAGCTTAGCGGTGGTGACGTGAAGTCATGTGACCGTGCTGTAGTTCCTTTATAGCCCAACATTAGCCACCTTTAGCTTAGCGGTGGTGATGTGAAGTCAATCCTTTATGCCCAACATTACCACCTTAGCTAGCGGTGGATTGAAGTCTGGACCGCGCTGTAGTTCCTTTATAGCCCACATTACTTTCTACTTCAGAAATTCTATTTAGATTGACAAACAGCCCTCGAGGGAGAGGAATAATATGTATTTAAATGTCCCGGGTGAACTGTCCCTTGTAAATGTGTTGTTAATATAAATGTGTATTTTCTCTAATATGTGTTCTCTCTTCTTCTTCTTCTTTTCTCAGTGGTAGCAGGAGGAGGCGGCCCTACCTCTACAGGAAGCGAGCGATCCACCGCAGCCGCCCACCTACTCTGCAATCTGAGGAGGGTCGTGGCCTGCCTCTCAACCCCTCTCACTGTTTCATGTCCAGGAGGGAGAGGAGGAAGAGGATGACCATGTCGGTGTGGGAGCAGAGGACCAGCCAGCTGAGGAGACACCGACAGAGTGTCCATTCGAGAGATTCTGTTCAACAGCCAAAACGAGGAAAAGGACGCAAACCCAAACTCCAACGCTGCCCCTACTGGACGTCCACAGTCACTGCATCGGAAAAACCATGGAGAACATACTTTCCGGGAGTTTAAAAAAAGACCCTTTAGCATCGCCGTCCAAAACCCCTGCTTCAAACTCCTCTGTGTCTCTGGATATGCCTTTGGATGCCACTGTTTTCTGGTGAAGATCCTACAAATAATCCCCCTTCCGAAGCACCTATTGCTAAACCTGAATCTGAAGCTGAATCTGTAACTGACAGCGAAAACTCACAGTCAATCCGACTCACAGCGAGCGCCGGAGTCCCAGATTAAACGGCGAGCGACAACCCAGAGCGGGTGAAGAAGTTCAGACCTCCTGAAAAACCTGGATTTGTTGACCCCCGAAATGGGAGGTCACGGAGGGGTCAGGGGGCGCAGGGGGAGGCATCACGGAGAGAATAAGAGTCAGGCGTCATCACCCGGGAGTCGATCGGCCAGCAGAGAGAGGAGGAAACATCCGGAGAGAGTGGAGGAGAAGGAGGTGGAGACCAAAATGGAGGGAAAGAAGAGTGCAACACCTGAGGAGAGCAGGTGAGAGATAGAATAGAATATATCTTTATTGTCATCATACAAGTACAACGAAATGTGTAAAAACTCTCACTGCAGTACAAAATAAAGCAGAGGTAGTAGCGGTGACAGTGCAACGAGATAACATTCAATGTAATGTGCATATTTACACTTACAGTCTAAATATATATTAATAAATAGTTTCATTAATTTTAGGGTGAAGACTTGTTAGGGTTAGGCATGTGTTGGTTAAGGTTAGGATAAGTCTCCAGGAAATGCATGTAAATCAATGTAATGTCCCCAGAAGCGATGTATACATGGTATGTGTGAGTGTGTGTTGTGTGTGTGTTGTGTGTGTGTGTGTGTGTGTGTGTGTGTGTGTTCACAGTTGTTGTAATAGGCTCTGAGGTTGAGATACTCATCCAACATGTTTGTTTTGTGTTTATTTGGGGGTTTTTAGAATTGGTAAACAGGTTAAAGGTCCCTGTCATGCTTTCCGGTTGGTACCCCGTCCCCCTTGTTGTTATGAAGGTGTTTTTCTGCATGTAAACGGTCTGCAGAGTCAAAACCCTCAAAGTGCCAATGACGAAACCAATGTGAGTTTGGAAAATTGCACGATATAAATCTATTCCAGTCAACGATGGAACTATGATCAGTGGAAATGGCCGTGACACGGGACCTTTAACTGAAAGTCAAGAAAGAAAGGAATGATTGAAGAAGAGATGCAAATTCAAGTTTTGTCGACATATTAGAGTCAAAGGTTTGTTCCACAATATGTTTTATTTACATTTTTAACATCCTTATATACAGACTTCTACATTCATATCATTCACAACACACAATACAACTGTAGAAAACATTGAAAATATTCAATTTGCAAGTTCCCTCCGGTCAGGTTTATGTTCACTGCCATTGACTTTAAATTACCTCGAGATCTAAACAAAGTATACAAGACTTTAAAATAGATTTGATCACAGGGCTTCGGGAATACCCAGAGAAAGTTACAGTCTAAGGCAGGGGAGTCAAACTCAAGGCCCGGGGGCCACATTCGGCCCGCGACTTCATTTTATGTGGCCCCACAAGAGCTTGCAAAGAATATAATATGTTTATTATACGGTTATATGCTACAGAAGCACGTTGCCCATAAACTACATATCCCACAATGCATCTCAAATATGACTTTTTTTTCTCAGAATTTGCCTTTTTTTCTTCAAAATATGCATTTGTTCATAGAATTCCTTTTTCTCAGAATTAGATTTTTATTTCAAAATGTCACTTCTATTTATTTTTTCTCCAGAATTGGCTTTTCTTTTTAAAATCATGTTGTAACATCCTCACTGAAGAGACTTGCAATTATTTGCCCTATACTTCTGCTTTCAGACGTAGTTAATTATGAAGTTATTACCCTATCCGATGATAATCCAATGCAGAGGCAATGATGTAATATAATACATTATTTGTATATATAGGATATATGTAATTTTTATATTGTCTTAAAGTTACAACCGGCCCTTTGAGTGCAACCATAATGCTGATTTGGCCAGCGATGAATTGAGTTTGACACCCCTGCTCTAAGGTTAAGAGAATAACAAAGATATAGTCACACAGGGTCGTCGAATGGTAATTGGAATACAAATTTAGCATTTGTGGGTTAAAATGAAACCTTAAGAGTATTATTTAGATCCTCCTTTCATGATAATGTTCAAGCATCATTTCATTTTATTTGTATTTGTTCCGTTCATGGTACGCACAACTTAATAACAATTATTTACAAAACATGTCTCTATAAACACACCGTACCCGAAAAGGAGCAGGGAGAAGAAAATGATCTGATATGATTTCTAAAACTAAATAATAGAAATAGACGGTCCTGTCCTTCATATGTTCTTATTCACAGCCATCGTAGGAAAATAAGAGAAACACAAAAACGTCCAAAAAAATACTTAGTTCCCATTTGACAGTTAACGGAAAGAAACAAAAATAAAAATACAATGATAGTGGTTCCTGTAGCTTTTGGACTATACAATCACCAACTATATATATATATATCACTGTTCTTCTGTCTGTGTCTTCAATACTTTCTCTCTGTATTTCCAGTCTGGGAGAAGGAGGACCCACAGACCCCCAGGAGAGTCAGATCCACATCGGAGACACGGAGGAACCTCTCAGAAATCAGATCCAGATCCTCCCGTCGTCCCAGAGAAAAACGAAGAAGAGACGGAGAAGGAGAAATGTCCGCTCAGCACCAGTGTGATCAATCGAGGTTCCCAACGCTCAGTCCTGTCTGGAGCTCTCCACCATCACAGGTACCAGTATGTAGTGTCTCTACTTTAAAGAGTCCTCCCTGCTGATGTGTAGGTGTATATCAGTATGTAGTGTCTCTACTTTAAAGAGTCCTCTCCTGCTGATGTTCAGGTGTATATCAGTGTGTAGTGTCTCTACTTTAAAGAGTCCTCTCCTGCTGATGTTCAGGTGTATATCAGTATGTAGTGTCTCTACTTTAAAGAGTCCTCTCCTGCTGATGTTCAGGTGTATATCAGTATGTAGTGTCTCTACTTTAAAGAGTCCTCTCCTGTTGATGTTCAGGTGTATATCAGCATGTAGTGTCTCTACTTTAAAGAGTCCTCTCCTGCTGATGTTCAGGTGTATATCAGTATGTAGTGTCTCTACTTTAAAAGAGTCCTCTCCTGCTGGTGTTCAGGTGTATATCAGTATGTAGTGTCTCTACTTTAAAGAGTCCTCTCCTGCTGATGTTCAGGTGTATATCAGTGTGTAGTGTCTCTACTTTAAAGAGTCCTCTCCTGCTGGTGTTCAGGTGTATATCAGTATGTAGTGTCTCTACTTTAAAGAGTCCTCTCCTGCTGATGTTCAGGTGTATATCAGCATGTAGTGTCTCTACTTTAAAGAGTCCTCTCCTGCTGATGTTCAGGTGTATATCAGTATGTAGTGTCTCTACTTTAAAGAGTCCTCTCCTGCTATGTTCAGGTGTATATCAGCATGTAGTGTCTCTACTTTAAAGAGTCCTCTCCTGCTAATGTTCAGTGTATATCAGCATGTAGTGTCTCTACTTTAAAGAGTCCTCTCCTGCTGATGTTCAGGTGTATATCAGTATGTAGTGTCTCTACTTTAAAGAGTCCTCTCCTGCTGATGTTCAGGTGTATATCAGTATATAGTGTGTCTACTTTAAAGAGTCCTCTCCTGCTGATGTTCAGGTGTATATCAGTATGTAGTGTCTCTACTTTAAGAGTCCTCTCCTGCCGGTGTTCAGGTGTATATCAGTATGTAGTGTCTCTACTTTAAAGAGTCCTCTCCTGCCGGTGTTCAGGTGTATATCAGTATGTAGTGTCTCCACTTTAAAGAGTCCTCTCCTGCTGATGTTCAGGTGTATATCAGAATGTAGTGTCCTCTACTTTAAAGAGTTCTCTCCTGCTGATGTTCAGGTTGTATATCAGTATGTAGTGTTCTCTACTTTAAAGAGTCCTCTCCTGCTGATGTTCAGGTGTATATCAGTATGTAGTGGTCTCTACTTTAAAGAGTCCTCTCCTGCTGATGTTCAGGTGTATATCAGTATGTAGGGTCTCTACTTTAAAGAGTCCTCTCCTGCTGATGTTCAGGTGTATATCAGTATGTAGTGTCTCTACTTTAAAGAGTCCTCTCCTGCTGATGTTCAGGTGTATATCAGTATGTAGTGTCTCTACTTTAAAGAGTCCTCTCCTGCTGATGTTCAGGTGTATATCAGTAAGTAGTATCTCTACTTTAAAGAGTCCTCTCCTGCTGATGTTCGGGTGTATATCAGTATGTAGTGTCTCTACTTTAAAGAGTTGTCTCCTGCTGATGTTCAGGTGTATATCAGTATGTAGTGTCTCTACTTTAAAGAGTCCTCTCCTGCTGATGTTCAGGTGTATATCAGTGTGCAGTGTCTCTACTTTAAAGAGTCCTCTCCTGCTGATGTTCAGGTGTATATCAGTATGTAGTGTATCTACTTTAAAGAGTCCTCTCGTGCTGATGTTCAGGTGTATATCAGTATGTAGTGTCTCTACTTTAAAGAGTCCTCTCCTCCTGATGTTCAGGTGTATATCAGTATGTAGTGTCTCTACTTTAAAGAGTCCTCTCGTGCTGATGTTCAGGTGTATATCAGTATGTAGTGTCTCTACTTTAAAGAGTCCTCTCCTCCTGATGTTCAGGTGTATATCAGTAAGTAGTATCTCTACTTTAAAGAGTCCTCTCCTGCTGATGTTCAGGTGTATATCAGTATGTAGTGTCTCTACTTTAAAGAGTCCTCTCCTGCTGATGTTCAGGTGTATATCAGTATGTAGTGTCTCTACTTTAAAGAGTCCTCTCCTGCTGATGTTCAGGTCTATATCAGTAAGTAGTGGTCTCTACTTTAAAGAGTCCTCTCCTGCTGATGTTCAGGTGTATATCAGTAAGTAGTATCTCTACTTTAAAGAGTCCTCTCCTGCTGATGTTCGGGTGTATATCAGTATGTAGTGTCTCTACTTTAAAGAGTCCTCTCCTGCTGATGTTCAGGTGTATATCAGTATGTAGTGTCTCTACTTTAAAGAGTCCTCTCCTGCTGATGTTCAGGTGTATATCAGTATGTAGTGTCTCTACTTTAAAGAGTCCTCTCCTGCTGATGTTCAGGTGTATATCAGTATGTAGTGTCTCTACTTTAAAAGAGTCCTCTCCTGCTGATGTTCAGGTGTATATCAGTATGTAGTGTCTCTACTTTAAAGAGTCCTCTCCTGCTGATGTTCAGGTGTATATCAGTATGTAGTGTCTCTACTTTAAAGAGTCCTCTCCTGCTGACGTTCAGGTGTATATCAGTATTGTTCTTTTAAGTGTAAGTCTATGGAGAAAAGTATCCTTTCACTGTCCACCTCCTCCTCACCTCCTTGTCTCCCCCTGATCTTCCTCCAGTGAAGAGTAAGGACCCTGACTGTAAATCAGAGAAGGAGGAGGAAGAGGAGTCGAAGCCGGCTGTGACTCCAGACAGCATGTTCATCTTCAAACCTGACAACCCGTACGTGTATCCACTGGTTCAGACTCATAACACCAAGGGCATATGAATGATGATAGTCCACGTATAACATGTACACTCCCCTCTTGTCCCCACAGGGTGCGTCGGTCTGTCACTACGTGGTGAATCTGCGTTACTTTGAGACGTGCATCCTGCTGGTGATAGCCGCTAGCAGCATAGCATTAGCTGCTGAAGACCCTGTAGCCACCTCCTCCAACTGGAACAAGGTGTGTGTGTGTGTGTGTGTGTGTGTGTGTGTGTGTGTGTTACTATCCTTGTGGGGACCTACATCTGTTTACACAGTCACGTGTGGGGACTCACCTCCCTTATGGGGACATGAGGGGAATCATTAATTTTAGGGTGAAGACTTGGTTAAGGTTAGGTTAAGTCTCCAGGAAATGCATGTAAGTCAATGTAATGTCCCCTGAAGTGATGTATACATGTGTGTGTGTGTGTGTGTGTGTGGTGTGTGTGTGTGTGTGTGTGTGTGTGGTGTGTGTGTGTGTGTGTGTGTGTGTGTGTGAATATGTCCCTAACCTTTTTTTGCGCCACGAACCGGTTTCATGTAACACGATATTCTCAAGGACTGGCCTTCACAGTGTGGGGGTACAGGGTTGCCGTGACGACGCTCTGCACTTTTCTTCTGAGGAAAACCATCATTTGCAAAACACATCGCCTTTCACATGCGCCGTGTGTGTGTGCTCAATCAACTGTTGTAGACGAAGACGCCACTCACAGCTGTGTCCTTAGTTGAAAGTAGTTTAATGTCAAGGTAGCAAGGCGTAGTGAGGTGATGACAGACTCCCATCCAAGCCGGAATATATCTGTCCTGTCCTATCTTCTTGAAACGAGTACTGTTGTACGAATAAAAGGCCTAAAAACACGGAGCTCAGCAGAGAGAAGTGTCACGTGACTGAGACGAGCATCTTGATCCATGGCCGGGGTGTCCAAACTACGGCCCGGGGGCCAAATGCGGCCCGCGGACCATTTTGAAATCGGCCCTCAGCAAATCAAAATGTATAATGGAATACAAATTAAACTTGTGCTTGTCTTATATTGTACTTCTTAAAGGTAGAAATATATCACACAGTAGTATTCATCCCACTTTTCAAATAAATTCAGTCAATTAAAGTTGGAAACATTTTCTAACATTATCTTAGTTGATGAGAAAAAAGCAGATTGACTTATTTTCATAACAAGCTTGAAATACACGCTTCATAATTGTCCTTATTATAATCACTCACAAGCATCAACACAAGCATCAACTTATAACTGAACTCACGAGGCGATATACCTCTCGTGAGCGGCCCAGCCCTTCGTATATGTTCCTGTATGTGGCCCTCTGTGAAAAAAGCTTTGGACCCCCCCCTGATCGATGGTGTTGACATGTGTCCAGAGACGCAGACGCACAGACGGTCGGTCATTTCATTGGGGACCACTGTGCGATACGATTTGTCATAGCTGCATCACTAAGTAGCTTCAAACATTTCCTTAAATTGTTTTGCGAAAGGACTCTAACGTGACTTGATGGGGGGGCAGTACAAATCACTAATGCATGAAGACATTTCCGTACTAGACGCACTGACCCTGGAGGAATGATCTGGTGTTTCCATATCGAGGAGAATCTTTTATATTAAAGAATATATTGAAAGTTCCACATGTCTTGATATCGAAGCATCAACTTGAGGAACTTCCCCTTCTTTGTGGAATACACGTTGTTGTTATCTGTGTCGTGCGACATGAATCTGCTTTTCTTATATATTTCTTTTACTGTCTTTTTTCTCTTTAGGTTCTGCGGTATTTTGATTACGTGTTCACGGGAGTCTTCACGTTCGAGATGATTATAAAGGTGAGCGACTCAGTGACGAAGAAGAAGGGGATTTGATGGTGACACATATACAGTAGATGTGTCTTTATTTAGCAAACCAGTTTCCAAGGTGGGGACTTAAAAACGTTGCAACAAAACGAGGACGAAAAAGTGGCTTTGGGGCGTTCCTGTCTGCCTTATTCAACATCGAGAGAAGTTTGAAGATTAGACTAAGTCCTGATTACAAATGAATAGAAAACGGTGATGTTTGTCACATCATTCACGACTGTGAACCCAAAGAAAGAAGCATTGTGTCTTTCCACGCCCTCAAAATCCAGTTGTATGTATCTGTACGTTGGGTTCAGATAACAAAGAAGTCGCCCTTTTTTATTTAAACAAGTCAAGTACAAACTTCCCCAGCTGTCAAAGCCAGGTTTATAATTCTGTTTCTGTTGAAATACTGTAGAGGTTTATGTGGGGGAAACTTCTGAAGCCATGGGAGTCAGGGACTCAGAGACACGAGGAGAGCTGGAGCTCTGATGGAGTCAGGACTCAGAGACACGAGGAGAGCTGGAGCTCTGATGGAGTCAGGACTCAGAGAGCACGAGGAGAGCTGGAGCTCTGATGGAGTCAGGGACTCAGAGACACAAGAGAGCTGGAGCTCTGATGGAGTCAGGACTCAGAGACACGAGGAGAGCTGGAGCTCTGATGGAGTCAGGACTCAGAGACGAGGAGAGCTGGAGCTCTGATGGAGTCAGGACTCAGAGACGAGGAGAGCTGGAGCTCTGATGGAGTCAGGACTCAGAGACACGAGGAGAGCTGGAGCTCTGATGGAGTCAGGACTCAGAGACACGAGGAGAGCTGGAGCTCTGATGGAGTCAGGACTCAGAGACACGAGGAGAGCTGGAGCTCTGATGGAGTCAGGACTCAGAGAGACGAGGAGAGCTGGAGCTCTGATGGAGTCAGGACTCAGAGAGACGAGGAGAGCTGGAGCTCTGATGGAGTCAGGACTCAGAGACACGAGGAGAGCTGGAGCTCTGATGGAGTCAGGACTCAGAGACACGAGGAGAGCTGGAGCTCTGATGGAGTCAGGACTCAGAGACGAGGAGAGCTGGAGCTCTGATGGAGTCAGGACTCAGAGACACGAGGAGAGCTGGAGCTCTGATGGAGTCAGGACTCAGAGACAGGAGAGCTGGAGCTCTGATGGAGTCAGGACTCAGAGACACGAGGAGAGCTGGAGCTCTGATGGAGTCAGGACTCAGAGACACGAGGAGAGCTGGAGCTCTGATGGAGTCAGGACTCAGAGACACGAGGAGAGCTGGAGCTCTGATGGAGTCAGGACTCAGAGACACGAGGAGAGCTGGAGCTCTGATGGAGTCAGGACTCAGAGAGACACGAGGAGAGCTGGAGCTCTGATGGAGTCAGGACTCAGAGAGACACGAGGAGAGCTGGAGCTCTGATGGAGTCAGGACTCAGAGACACGAGGAGAGCTGGAGCTCTGATGGAGTCAGGACTCAGAGAGACGAGGAGAGCTGGAGCTCTGATGGAGTCAGGACTCAGAAGACACGAGGAGAGCTGGAGCTCTGATGGAGTCAGGACTCAGAGAGACGAGGAGAGCTGGAGCTCTGATGGAGTCAGGACTCAGAGACACGAGGAGAGCTGGAGCTCTGATGAGTCAGGACTCAGAGAGACACGAGGAGAGCTGGAGTCTCTGATGGAGTCAGGACTCAGAGACACCGAGGAGAGCTGGAGCTCTGATGGATTCAGGAACTCAGAGAGACGAGGAGAGCTGGAGCTCTGATGGAGTCAGGACCAGAGACACGAGGAGAGCTGGAAGCTCTGATGGAGTCAGGACTCAAGAGACACGAGGAGAGCTGGAGCTCTGATGGAGTCAGGACTCAGAGACACGAGGAGAGCTGGAGCTCCTGATGGAGTCAGGACTCAGAGACACGAGGAGAGCTGGAGCTCTGATGGAGTCAGGACTCAGAGGACACGAGGAGAGCTGGAGCTCTGATGGAGGTCAGGACTCAGAGAGACATAGCGAGTAGAGCTGGAGCTCTGATGGAGTCCAGGACTCAGAGACACGAGGAGAGCTGGAGCTCTGATGGAGCAGGACTCAGAGGAGAGAGCTGGAGCTCTGATGGAGTCAGGGACTCAGAGAGCGAGGAGAGCTGGAGCTCTGATGGAGTCAGGACTCAGAGACACGAGGAGAGCTGGAGCTCTGATGGAGTCAGGACTCAGAGACACGAGGAGAGCTGGAGCTTTGATGGAGTCAGGACTCAGAGAGACACGAGGAGAGATGGAGCTCTGATGGAGTCAGGACTCAGAGAGCACGAGGAGAGCTGGAGCTTTGATGGAGTCAGGACTCAGAGAGACACGAGGAGAGCTGGAGCTCTGATGGAGTCAGGACTCAGAGAGACACGAGGAGAGATGGAGCTCTGATGGAGTCAGGACTCAGAGAGACACGAGGAGAGCTGGAGCTCTGATGGAGTCAGGACTCAGAGACACGAGGAGAGCTGGAGCTCTGATGGAGTCAGGACTCAGAGACACGAGGAGAGCTGGAGCTCTGATGGAGTCAGGACTCAGAGACACGAGGAGAGCTGAAGCTCTGATGGAGTCAAGGACTCAGAGACACGAGGAGAGCTGGAGCTCTGATGGAGTCAGGACTCAGAGAGACGAGGAGAGCTGGAGCTCTGATGGAGTCAGGACTCAGAGACACGAGGAGAGCTGGAGCTCTGATGGATCAGGACTCAGAGAGACACGAGAGACACTCAGTCTGACCACACGGATGAGATGCCACAATCATTTCTGCAGACCCCTCCTGTAGCTCCAGGGTTTAGTTCAGAGTGTAATGATCACATTCTTGAATAGAGAGACTAAAACAGCTGAGGACACTGAATCACATCTGTTGTCGCTTACGGCTCGAGGTCATCTACGCCCCGAGAAGGAAGTGTTCCAGGTGTCCCACAGCAACGACTATCTCTGATCGAGAGCTGCTGCCCGCTCACAAACTGCTAGGCAGCCCCTCCTTAGGCAGACAGCGGCTGCTCGAGGCTGAGCATCTGAGTCAGAGGGGCGAACGGTAAACATGTATACAGAATTATTCCCTGACAGTTTTAAAAATGTGTTCCACAATATGTTTATTTACATTTTTAACATCCTTATATACAGACTTTACATGAATATAATGTATAACACACCATAAAGTAACCAAGAAGTCTCTCCTGTTTCAATCAAAGGTAAACAATACAACAGTTTATTTACTGCAGAACATACTGATTCATCGACGAAGAGGAACAAAGACCTCCAAGTCCAAGCGTGTGTGATGGAAACTCAGAGAGCTGGAGCTTGATGTCAAACACTGACGGTTTTTTATGAAGTTAATTATGGTTTATATATCAGCCGGAGAATTGACAAGACATGAGCTGCAGACATGAGGTGACACAGCGGCTGCTCGACTAATTCTGAAGATCTCTTCCGTAGTCGGAGGTTCATGGGCGCGGGAAGGGGGTGCTGAGGGCCCTGCAGCACCCCCTAGTGGCAGGCAGGGGGTGCGGAGCTCCCCTGTCTGAATTATTATGCTCTATAGTGCCCATAATAGTGTTCACTGGAGTCCAGCACCTCAGCACCCCCACTCAAATACCTTCCCGCGCCTCTGCGGAGGTTTGAACTAGTTCAGAGAGTACGATCAACCTTCTTCATTAACAAGACTAAACTGACAGGGCACTAAATGTAACTTACTCTGTCGTCCATGGCCCAAGAATAACGCCTGTGGGACCTATGCGCCGATAAGAAGGTTAGCGGTTAGATGTGTGATTCCCTTGCACGCTGCAGGAAGACTTTTCTTAATTCCTAATCCTGTGTTTCCTCAGATGATCGACCAGGGTCTTCTCCTCCACGACGGCTCGTACTTCAGAGACCTGTGGAACGTTCTGGACTTCATCGTGGTGGTGGGAGCGCTGGTGGCCTTCGCCCTCTCGTCAGTCACAGCTTTTAATATGAACACTAATCCATAATGCATTGAACATAAGTCTGAACGTCAGGGTGTCTTTAAATCATTCTCTTGTTTCCCTGCATGCTTAAATCCACTGGAAATGTTGTTTGACTTCATGCAGACGTCTCGTCCATCTTGCGTCTTACTCTATGGGTGTTTCTCAATGTCGAGGATGCTTCCTTGGTAGGACATGTACCTCTGAGTCACTTGCTTCAGAAATGAAGAATGGTGGAACAGGCTAACAGGTGTGCGTCATATGAGAGGCCCCGCCTTAAATGGAGCGCGATTTCCTCCAAAGATTTGGGGAATTTGGTCTGTGCGCAAAGCATTGTGGGGATTTTAAGACCGCGGATGTGCAGCTGCGAAATTTCCCGCAACGAAGTACGCCGGCCTCGGTAGAATTCCAAGCATCCTGGACATTGAACAGTCATTCGCGGCGACGTAGCATCCTTGAAATAGTGGCTCTGGAGCAGTCTTCCTCGACATTGAGAAACACCCTATATGTGTGTTAATTCTACGGTGGCCCTGAAGGTGAAAACACAACGACAATGTCATTAAAAAACACAAGAAAGTTGACTAAAATACTTTAAAAACACGTGATATTTTGCCAGGCACAACAAATAAATCCTGAAACAGTAATCATGTTTACTCAAAAACATTTGGGTATTTTTTTTAATTGATTTTTTTGTGTTATTTAGTTATTTTGCAATTTTTAAAACCCGTGGGTGTTTTCTTTAAATAGTTTTGAACATTTAAATGTGGTTTTTTAGGGCTGTCAAACGATTACAATTTTTTAATCAGATTAATCACAGCTTAAAATTAATTAATCATGATTAATCACAGCTTAAAAATTAATTAATCATGATTAATCACCATTCGAACTATGTCCAAAATATGCCATTTATTATGTATATTGTTGGAATGGAAAGATAAATGAAAGAAGGCGGATATATCCATTTAACATACAGTATCTATGTTTATTATAACATTTTTTCTGCATGTCAAAATGAAAGACAGCCACACACCTATCAATCATCAAATCGTGGGGTCTGAATTCATTACGTGTTGATTTCTATCAACGGGGGAGTACCTTCAGGAAAGTCGACAGAGGGGGAGGGGGGCTGGGGGAGTACTTCAGGAAAGTCGACAGAGGGGGGGGCTAGTGGAGTACTTCGTGACCACAGAGTGTGAACGTTGTGATCAGCTGTTTTAGCGCAGTTCTCCAGTGATGGGGGGAGTCTCCCTCCGCAGCCGGTTGGCGTAGTTTTTGGCACAGTTCCGTTGTACAGACCGACGTTAACAGCAGCCTGTCTGCGCACACGGAGACCGACTCTGTCGTCCGGTGATCGAACCGCCTTCTGGAAAAGCTTCACAAGTACGTCGGTACGCAAATGCGCTTTGTGACACAAGTGACGGTACGCATTTCAGATTACGCACATAACCTGCGTACCAGTTATGTGTTACCTGGACTACAGCAAAAGTATCTCCGTCGGGACTTCCTGCAACAACACCACGCCGTTATCAAAGATGTTCTATTGAGAAGATGATCATTTCGTGACAAAAGTTCAAAAACCGTGGCTGCAATCAATCTGACTAACTGCTGTCTGTGCAATTTACTCCGCGCGAGTTGGCAGACTTTATTTTGCTTACTTTAACATCATTTTTCATGGTGGGGCTAAGCCATTTCTTGGTATGGGTGTAGCCTACCCCAGCCATACCCTGGCGCTGCCACTGGTGGCACGTATGGGGCGGGCCATTCTGCACATGCGTTAATTGCATTAAATATTTTAACGCAATTAATTCCAAAAATTAATTACCCGCCGTTAACGCGATAATTTTGACAGCACTAGTTGTTTTATATTTCAGTTTTTTGTGTATATTTTGGATACATTTAAATACACACACATTTTTAGTTTTTTTTGGATAAATATATTTTGTGTTTTTTTTGCAATGTTTGTTTTTTTAAAAGGTTTTTTGTGTGTCTTTAAACTGTTGGTGTGATTTGACGTCTTTGACCTCAATATAATGATTTTCTTTTTCAAAATGTCGACTTTCTTCTAAAACATTCTCTTGTTTTTCTACATGTTGTCGTGATGCCTCTGTGGGATTGACCACCAGCAATGTGATGGGGTAAAACAAAAAAAAACTCGTCCTCTCTTTGAACAATACTTTAAACGTGTGTAACATAAGTAGAACATGAATAGGATAGAAAAACAAGTTACGAGTGTCTAACATTGTGATATTGTGGTCTTTTCTGCGCAGAAATAACAAGGACGGGACATAAAGACCATCAAATCTCTGAGAGTTCTGCGAGTCCTCCGACCGCTGAAGACAATCAAGAGACTTCCCAAACTCAAGGTCAGAGTCCGTCTTTTATGTCATTCGCACAGAAGCTACGTGTTAGCAACGGAAGTCTATAGTCAGAAGCTACGTGTTAGCAAACGGAAGTCTATAGTCAGAAGCTACGTGTTAGCAAACGGAAGTCTATAGTCAGAAGCTCGTGTAGCAACGGAAGTCTATAGTCAGAAGCTACGTGTTAGAAACGGAAGTCTAATAGTCAGAAGCTACGTGTTAGCAACGGAAGTCTATAGTCAGAAGCTACGTGTTAGCAACGGAA
>JAMFTG010001933.1:0-28906 GCA_023974075.1 Chaenocephalus aceratus
TGCTCAGCCCCGATATGTTTGGTTCCCTGTCTTATGTAATATAATTTGTGGAACCAAATAAAGTATTCAAATGTGCATGCATATTAGTGTGTGTGTGTGTGTGTGTGTGTGTGTGTGTGTGTGTGTGTGTGTGTGTGTGTGTGTGTGTGTGTGTGTGTGTGTGTGTGTGTGTGTGTGTGTGTCCTTGTAGATAGTGCATGAAAAAGGGGGTCAACAGGGTTTCAAAACATAAAAACTGGGACATTTTGTTACTTTCTATTTTCAATTATGCTGTGTATTCATGCGTCTCGCGCTGCGTACGGAATGAATGAGGCAAAGGGACAAAGAATAATGAAAAGATTACATTCTCAAAACATCTTAGAGCCTGATGGTGTTGCTTGCTTTACAAAGGGACAGTTCACCGACGTCATGAAAGAATACAACACTTTTCAGATGTTTCTCTTTCAAACCAGGGCAACTCTACGCATTTTATTTTCCAACCTTATTATTATTATTATTCATTCATCTATTCATATTTTTTAAACCACTGCACATTAAAAAAAGAAAATGAATACAAATGGTGATTATTTTTGTGGACAGTTTTTTTTTGGGTACTTTAGACTTTAATGGCACATATTTCTGTTTTTTGATAGATTTTCGAGTGTTTTTCTGCACTTCTGCTCTAGCTAGCAAGCAACTTCTACGACATGTCGAGTGCGCTTGCTTGGTAGCACATGTCTTCCGAGCGTCTTGCTTCAGCAGCGAGGCAAGAATCCTTCCTGGCATTCGGAAAACGAAGAGTGGAACAGGCGAGCAGGTGTGCGTCATATGAGAGGCCCCGCCTTACATTTTCCGCCACAGATTTGGGGAAATTGGTCCGTGCGCAAAGCATTGTGGGGATTTTAAGACCGCGGAGTCTACACATGTGCAGCCTCGAAATGTCTCCAAATGAAGTACGCCGGGCTCGGAAGAATTCCAAGTATGCTGGACATTGGAACAGTCCTTCGGCGGCACTCGATGACGTAGTATGCTTGAAATAGTGGCTCCGGAGCAGCCTTCCTTGACATTGAGAAACACCCACTGTTTGAGGTTGAGGATTTGATAAGTTTCATGTGTGCTTGACTTTAATTAGAATCACAAGCCTTTGGGCTAAACAATACTTTTTGAAGTTGGACATTTTTTACTTGTATGCATGGATCGATTCACGACTCTTTGGCACGTTGTTTTCCGTGCTGCCACTGCCAACACACACTTCTTATTAGTGTAATTCATCGTTTTTTTATCTTGAGGTTATTCTTACACTCATTTTACAACATGTATACCAACGTTTCCTCCAGATGATGTAACTTTTACAAAGTCTGTCTGTAATAAACAAACAAGTCCCTGAGCAAATCGTATTTTAAGCTACTATGAGCGTGTTAAAACTAAATGTAACGTAACTCTTTGAGGTGTTATATTTAAGAAGCCAAAGGAAAGCATTTTGTATTACAGTCTGGTCATAACATAACCAGATGGATTAGCATATCATCTAACATTGGTTTTTTTTTGCCTTATGTTGTATGTTAGGTTTAGTTATGTTTTTACTAGAGCCGGGACTCGATGTAATTAATTACAGGCTTTGTAATTAAAATGTCCCATCCACGGGGCCGACCAAAGCGGTCTCATCAGCTTGTTCGTTCATGTTTGACTATTGTTCACCGTGGTTTGTTGTTGTTTGAAGTCCCATGCTGAAGTCATGAACCTTAGTTGGTGCTCCAGTATAATCGGTACGCCTGAAACTCATCCAGTGAGAAACGTTCCGCTGTGCAAAAATAAGTGCGATTAAAATGCGTTAATTTTTTTAACGCGTTAATTTTTGTGTAATTAATTAATCTTAATTAACGCGTTAAAGTCCCGGCCCTAATTTTTACTCTAGTTTTGTGTTTTGATCTTGTCACTTCCTGTTTTTATTTTGAAAGTAATCTTTCCTGTCATTCCAGATCCCACACTTCCTGCCTTTGTGTGTTTCCCGCCCGTGAGATGGCTTGGCCCTGCCCTGATTGTTTTCACCTGTGCCCATCCCCCTCACCTATAAATAGCCCCGGTGTTTCTTTGTTTCTTCGTCAGTTCGTTATGTGTCATGTCGTGAGCACCTAGGCCTTTTGACTCCTGATACGTACCTTGCGATTTAGACCTTTTGCCAAGTGAGTTTTTGTGTTGCTGTTTAACTACTTTCTATTTTTTGAAAGTACGATTTAGTTGTTCTTATTAAAGAACATTCTATTTTTGGACAACTGTGTCCGAGTCCTGCTTTTGGGTCCTGCGTCCTGCGTCTCGGTTCATAACACCTTAGGCCTGCTTTAAAAATATATAATTTTGTTCGAGATCCTGTTATTTTTCGAGAGTGTGTTGTTGCGTACCACTTCAACGGAAAGCAACAAGCTGAAATAGCAATCTCCTGAGGAGGACTGAAACGGGCGATGAGTGGACGTCGAACTAATCGTCTCTGTTCCTCTCATAGAAACATCGGCCTCCTCGCCAAACCTCCGTACAAACACAGCATTCATCTTCAGACATAATGGAGCCTCACCAACATGCCATGAAATTGCTTTTCCCCATAATACAAGCAATGATATACAACGGGAAGCCGTGTGAATGTACTCTCAAATAGATCGGTGATGACATGAGATACACTGAGGAGACACTGTTATAACAATACGATGCAGCACTGTGAGATTGGGTGGCCTTTTCAAAACACAGCACACGTCTTTTACACAAAAATACAATAGGATGGCCCAGTGATGACTCTCAGCCAATTAAAAACAGGTTATAAATATTACAATATGGATATTAAATTAAATATATATTTCTTTTTTAATCTATTTTCATGTTTTTACCTTCAGAAACCGTTATTTACTCCGAGGGAAATTGGGCTTAGTAGCAGTAAATAATAACAATAATTAAATAAAGTTAACTTAAAGGTGGGGTAGGTAAGTTTGAGAAACCGGGTCGAGATCGCTAGAATTTGAAAATACACAACTGGAGAAAATCTGCCACTTCCTCACAGAGCCCCTCCCCCAACACACACGAACGCGCACATGACCAATGAGGGCACGAGATAAGTGTGTGCCCCGATGGAAGGCTGACAGGCAGGTAGGCCGTCCAATCGATTGGTTGTACTTTTTACAGTATCACGGCTTCTACAGATGACATTTTTTTATGAATTTGTTGTCAAAGCACTTCAGATATTCATTGCTATCGGGATGTTAAGAGCATTCCATGAAATATAACAAAAAGTGTATCTCGAGCCGGTTTCTGAAACGTACCTACCCCACCTTTAAATGTGCATATTTTATTATAAGTAGCTAAAATAAATATGTAGAAATAATATATGACTGTTTGTAAGTGGTGTATGCGTCTTTCAATCTTCAAAAGTGATACACATTGAAACATCCATCTTATTTTCCATTTAACCTGATTCAATCTTCTCGTATTTGCCTGATATGGAGGCCTGACTGAGGAGCTGCTAACTGCCTGTGAAAGCCTCCATAATGAGACTTATAGCGAGCTTATGGCAGTAACACGTCACATAAACCTTCATTAACGTGGGGTTTCCATGGGTTTAAGGGATGGGTGGGAGGGGGCTGCTTATTAAATTCATTCCTCTATTGAATCAGTCTGGGAACAAACATCTGTCATAAAGGCCTTAAAACCTCCAAAGGCCGTAATCGAGTTTTTGAGGACGGAGAAGAGAGCGCTAAAGTGAGCTTGATTATATTTGGCATCCCATTTATCACCAAATTACAACTGTCATAATGTTATGTTCGTATACGGCTAATTTGCATTAGCTGGTTGTCTGGAAACACATTGGGTGCGTTTCACTTCGGTTAAATGGATTCCTTGCATCCCTCACTTGCGTCGTTTCCCTGCGACTATTCCCTCCCACCAGGGAAGCACGGAGAGACGCAAGGAAACCACGAGAAGCAGGGACATTAGTTTTAAGAGCAATGGGACGTCGTTTCCTCCGGAGCGTCACGTGAAGCGACGTCCGTTTGTGATGACGCCGCACAGCTGATCGTCTGACAGCAGCCAGATCAGTGCATGCGCTGCATCGGCCAATCAGTGAGCGATACACAGTAAGGGGGCGGGGCGAGTGTCTGAGGATTTCACCTGAGGATGGTCTGCTAGTTCCTCGATTATCGCTCCTCCGTTATCGCTCCTCGATCCTCGGTCCGCCGGCACAAATAAGGCCACTGGGACGGTACTCAAGATGGCGCCGACAAATCAACTTCCGGTGAGACCGAGGGAGCGAGGAAATGAAAAATAATAGAAGTGAAACGCACCCATTGACTAGAAAACGGTTACTGGTTCCACTGCCCTGAAAATAAACAGTCCATAACCCCTTATTGAAATGCAACATGTCATGGATTAAACACCGGGATAGCCACTATAAAAGTAAGGTGCTGAAGGAGTCCGACAGGCTGTTTTCACCGGTTTACAGTCTTTTCGCTAAGCTGACTTATGTGCTGTCTAAATTCTGACATTTACTTTAGCCTACATTGCATGTTATGTACCCTGTGAACCAGGGACGTGCACAGACATTTGGAGGGGCTATTGCTCTAAACTGGAAAAAGGGCCTCCCCCCGAAAAAGACCTTTTGAAAATTGTAACTTGTTTTTAATGTAAAAGAAACCAAACGATTATTACATCAACTAAATTGAACAGTGATTCACATCTCATAACAAAATAAGCTAAGGCGAGTACTTGCATTCGGTGACTTGATTTTAAAAATGTTTTGGCCATATCTCATTAAAATATCTAATGTTAGTAACTATTAAAGATAAAATGGGGACAATTCTGTTCTAATGTAGTTTGACCATTGCTGTGCAGACATACTGATAAAATAGGGCCTCTAACTAATTACCTTAAATAAACTCACTAATTAATTAAACCAGTTCAAGATGCATTATTCTTATTCTTATCATTCTTTATGAGCGCAGTAACGGTAAGGTATCTAATTACTTAGTTATTTAGTATTCCATAACTTAGTAACAGAGATGGTCAAACTGAAGTGGTAGCGACATGGCAGAAATCCTACACTGAAGCGGGACAGTGAAGGGTTCTCCGTGAGAGGGCGATCAAGAGAAGAGAGCGAGCGGCCCGTGAGGGAGTTTACAGATGAGAAGACACAGAAAGACAGAAGCGCAATAACAACAAGCAGGCTATTTTTAGGTGTTTTTTGTAAATAACCGACGGTATCAAGAGGAAGTAAAGTCCCCTGGTTTGTCCCTTATACCCTAACTGCCATGAGTCAACTCAAAATCAAGTATCCAAAATCCGACACTGAGGTGGTCTTTAACGCACCGGCAGATGACAGCGCTGACAAAGTGTGTTTCCCGCAGCGAGACGCTTCTAATTGTGGGCTTATCATGTTGATTCGGCCACAACAGAAAAAAGAAAAACAAACTCGCTCTCTCCAGAGGGGCAGGTCAGCCAAAAAGGCCAAACGGGCCGTTGCCCTGGCAACATTAGCCCGTACCTGTGCACGTCCCTGCTGTGAACACGAGCGCAGTGTGAGAATTTCATCCGTCTAATCACGGCGATCAGCAATGTTAGCTTGCTAGCTAACATTGTTATCATAGCAGATCATTGAAGAGTGCTTCACTAAACCAATACAATAACAGTGGCTTCTTTTGACCCTAGCATAGTGGTACAGTACAGTAATAAATACTAAATAAACACATGTGTACATGTTGTGCTTTCTGGAGGAACCGTATTTGTGGCTGGTCGAGCAACTGCAGCAAAATAGCAAATGTGATAAGAAGTACGCAAATTGGGACACAGCATAAGTTTGAGTTGTTGCCATATGTTTACTGGACTGTTATGGCGGTGGTATCAATTTCTTCCTTTAACTCCTGGTTAAAAAAGTTAAAAAGCTAATATGCTAATACATGGTATTGCAAGTCTTATCATGTATGCAAGGTTTAAAAACCAGGTGCCTGTTGTGTCCATTCAAATGCCCAACGTTGTACTGTGATATCTTGTTTCAACAGTTACATCACTTTATTTTTCAATTTTTGTTCTATTTTATCTTTACCTTGTGTGAATCCTCTTTTTCACTCTGACCCAGTTGCTGCTATAAACCCCTGCATATGTTATCTTAAAAGTCTTGTGCCTTGTAAACCTAATCTCTCCAACTGCCTCTACACATTATCTTTGTGCTATTCAGAAAATAAAAATGCTTCAAGCAGGTATTCAAGCAGCCATTATGTTTCCTGGGCAAATGAAAGTACTGTAGAAGTCAATTTAAGTGAATAACTTTGAAGTAGGACAAGAAAATGGGCAGAAGAGAAGGAAAGCAAAGGGTCAAAAGTGATAACGAATACAAGTGGAGAATCCTCCATTTCTCATTAATCCTCCATTACTGACATTAGATCAATCAAAAAAGTATCAATCAATGTTTATTTATATAGCCCAATATCACACATGTTACATTTGTCTCAGTGGACTTCACAGTGTGTACAGAATATCAGTATGACAATACGACACCCTCTGTCCTTAGACCCTCTGTCCTTAGACCCTCTGTCCTCAGACCCTCTGTCCTTAGACCCTCACATCGGACAAGGAAAAACTTCCGGAGAAAACCCACAGTTTAAAGGGGAACATGGGAGAAACCTCAGGGAGAGCAACAGAGGAGGGATCCCTCTCCCAGGACGGACAGACGTGCAATAGATGCCGTGTGTAAATTGAAAAGATAATACATTTGCAAGATAGGTAGTCCAAATGTTTGGAAATGCATGTGTGTATAATAGGAAGATGAATCCACGAGGATATCCATCCAGGACCACAGCAACAGGATCATCCACGACTCCGGATCCCGGCGTATATAGATGACAATTTAAAAACCTCACTACATAAATCCGGATATACATTTCACTCTTAATGACATCAGTCGTACAACTTCCATTCTTAGCATTTAAAACCCCCCTCTGATATCTCTTCCACGCAGCCGTGTGAATGTTACTGTACAGAAATAGGCCGGGTGAGACACATTGTAAAGAAAAGAGTGACGGGTCTATCGTTTACAACTGGATTAGTCTTCAGGATTAGTCACGATGAAGAAGAGGCCCCACGCAGCCTGAAGCCACCCATTAACTCCAAGTCACGCAGCGGGATTCACTACATCGGTGGTTTAATATGAACACATATGTGAAATAGTAACAGAAGCCTATCTTTGTGTGTAGGAGTGTTTCCAATACAAACCCAGCGTTGGACTACATGTTTTTAGCAATCAGACAATGCCTGTTCCTTTATATCAGACAATGGCATCACATAACACATCATTACATCCCAGCCAGACATCCTCCCACTGCAGACTGGGCTTGTTAAAGGAAGAAAAGGGGATTTTCTATTGCCGTGTAAATGAAGCCTCAGCGCTCTCTGACCTTGAAACAACAGCTAAGTCTCAACACATTTGCATAGACGTCTTCTCCCAACACACTCTCACTCCCTAAGCGTCCAGGAGCGACGTTTGGTCAGTGTGTGTGTGGCGTCCAGTTGTGACGCTCCTAGGCTCCTTCAGCGTCATAAAGGACGCAAACAGAGCACATGGTGTAGTCCAAACGATAGCTGGGGATTCTGGGTAGTGTAGTGTCTTCTGCCATCCTTTACTCAGAAAACATATTTGTTTCTCCGAATCGAAGGGGAAAAATACAAAAGCATTGCACACAATTTAAACCAATCAATGTTGTGTAATTAACAAGGATAATCTGGTGTTTTGTAGTCGATGAGTAATGCAGATATCACTGTAAAATCAATCGACAGTAAGAGGAATACTTACTTCCGGGTGTACAATTCTCCGTTATCCAATGGGAATGGATGCTCACATTGCCTTTAAGGGCAGCCGACACAAACGAATGCCGTGTTTCCATGAGCGTCAAATCCCGCCGCAGATGGGAATACATTGCAATCAGTTGAAAGCTATTTGCGTCTCTTTATGACGCTGAAGGAGCCTAGGAGCATTCGTTTGTGTCGGCTGCCCTTAAAGGCAATGTGAGCGTCCATTCCCATTGGATAACGGAGAATTGTACACCCGGAAGTAAGTATTCCCCTTACTGTCGATTGATTTTACAGTGATATCTGCACTACTCATCGACTAAAAAACACCAGATTATCCTTGTTAATTACACAACATTGATTGGTTTAAATTGTGTGCAATGCTTTTGTATTTTTCCCCTTCGATTCGGAGAAACACATATTTTTTCGGAGTAAAGGATGGCAGAAGACACTACACTACCCAGAATCCCCAGCTATCGTTTGGACTACACCATGTGCTCTGTTTGCGTCCCTTTATGACGCTGAAGGAGCCTAGGAGCGTCACGACGCCACGGACACTGACCAAACGTCGCTCCTGGACGCTTAGGGAGTGAGAGTGTGTTGAATTTGAAGCAACCCATTTAAAAGAATAATGGAACGGTGCTGATCTAGGTTGTTGTGGCACTGACACACACACACACACTTACACACACTAAAAACATCAAATGTCATGCGTCTGCGGTCATATTGATCGCACAGCAGGGCATCATGGGAAAGAACTCTGGAACAACCCACTGAGGTTAACGCACGCACATTCCACCTGCTGCTCATGAGTCAATAAATCACCCTCTATTGACCACACAACAGCTTGTCAAAGGATGTGTTGGACCGGGATCTGAGAAGGATGCTTTATTCGCATTTAGCACAAGGTGTGAGAGGTGTACTGTATTAGTGGATTCCTTTATCAAATGTCAGAGTCTCCAGTAGTGTACATTAAGAGTGACACTTGAACACGCTTTGCTCGGTGGGACATTTTTGAAGAGTGTGTTTTTATATATTTGTATCAGCCAGATATTTCCTTCCGGGTGTGGTTGAGTCCAAAACAGAGGCTCTACTTTGAGCTAGGGGAAGCGGTTTACGATTGGCTTATTTGGGGAAATGTTCCGAAATAACACTTCAGCTTATCGTTATTCAACTGGTAACCAAGGGTATGAATTACAACATCCACCCGAGCATCACACAATAACCTGTCATTCATTTCCAACATCATCTATCATACAATTATCAATCAAATCATATTTATTTATACGTTTTTTATAATAAACAAGGAAACAATTGAAGAAAGCTCTGGAGAGGAATCCATATCCAAGGACATACAGATGTGCAATGCATGTCATGTGTATTGAGAAGAACACAATGATAACATTACTACATTGAATATTCAAATATCCAACATGTTATTATTATAGTCAATCATTCGCCAAACAGCCAACCCTGCAGCTTTAAAACAGACCTCGTCACATGGGGAGAAGGAGTCGTGTTGTTAAGGGACAGTTTTTCAAACTTCAACTTATGATTTTAGTAACTGATCCTTCTTTAAATAGTATACACTCTCCAGCAGTGTGGTCCGCGATGGTCCGTGAGCGCCCCCTAGTGTTCCGTGAGTATATTGGTAACATTTCACATTTGAAATAAATAAATAAATACATTTAAGTTTTCCGCACTCTCGCGGGAATATCTCCGCAATGGAACGAGCTTAAGTTTCACTTTCTATTGCATGATAAAGCCCAGGGCAACACCTTCGTCACACATGTTGCCACTTGTTTGTACCATTTGCAGGCGATTTATAATCTGTTCTAGAAAAACGATGTGTTTTGGGATATTTGTGGAGTTAGGTGGTCCGCGAGTGTTTTTTTATTGGTTAAGTGGTCCATGGTATGAAAAGGTTTGAGAAACACTGCTCTGCAGGCTGTCCATCCCTGTGACCCACTTTTAGTCTAAGCATTTTAGGTTATGCTTTGGAGCAACTCTCCATGACCAAAGGCCTCCTTGGCTCATCTGAAAGTATCAAGGCAAACTGACCCTCTAATGAATGTTACCCTCCCCACGTGTCCTTCTATTGGTCAGATCTGCTCTATACAGCCACCTCTCATTGAGACGGTTCAGGGGGAATTGTATTTGTCACTTAGCTTATGCTTTGGCTTGCTGTCTGCCAACAGGAATCAAGTGAGAGAAGTCATCGGTTGCATGTGGGGAGTCAAAAGGAATAAGAACAAGCCGCTTGTCTCTCCGAGTCAGCTTTGCGCTGAGACTTTGGGTGGCGGCACCTTTTCTCACTGAACAACAGCAGAGCTTGTTTACAGAAGCAGAAGAGGCCTCTGCTCCCGTCCCATGTGTTCGGAAAGAAGATTAAATTCAAAACCTTTATTTATCCAGGTAAAATCCCATTGAGATCAATGATCTCCTTTTCAAGGGAGACCTGTAAAAAAAAAAAAAGATCCAGCCGAGAAACGAGAGGCGGAGACGCTTCAAATGTTTCTGATCAAAACGGAGCAGAAATCACACAGCAGACTGAACCTCATAGACGCAAACAGATTCCCTGTGGTGCTGCCTGGTTAACATCCTCCACTCCTTCACACACATACACACACACACACACACACACAAACTTGTTGCTTGAAAAACACACACATGCTTTGATTTGGTAGTAGCGTTTCCCGTGCTCCATCAGATACCTCATTTAAACACCAGAGAGAGAGAGACTATCTTTCTTCTGCCTGCTTTATCCCCGCTGCTGCTGCTTCCGTCTTTTATGCCAATGCGTGAACACACATCCCTTTAGTCAGGAATTTACCTCGGCTTTCTTTGGGAACAAACACACGGCGCAGAACAAAGCACGGCAAAGTGTGCATGCATATGGTTTGGTGGGTTCTATTTAAGAGAGTCTCCCTTGATCCGTCTCTGGAGATGTTCCTCTCTGTAATCTATCATTGGACATGTTCATTAGCGCGTGCGTGTGTGTGTGTGTGTGTGTGTGTGTGTGTGTGTGTGTGTGTGTGTGTGTGTGTGTGTGTGTGTGTGTGTGTGTGTGTGTGTGTGTGTGTGTGTGTGTGTGTGTGTGTGTGTGTGTGTGTGTGTGTGTGTGTGTGTGTGTGTGTGTGTGTGTGTGTGTGTGTGTGTGTGTGTGTGTGTGTGTGTGTTATGATTCACCAGGCATGTCTCGCCTGGGAATCAACATTAAGCAGTGCATCAGCTCTCCATATGCTGAGAGCAGGAAGAAGAGTGTCAATTAACAGACTTTTGATCCGGAGATTTCTTCTCATCGCACACGGCAGAAACACAGCGCGCAGTAAAGGCAGCGCAGACGAAATGAGAGACTCAAGTATAACATTTAAAGAGGTCCTATTGTGCTTTTTGGAGTGTTCCCTTTCCTGTAGATTGTTATATAGGTTTTAGTGCATGTAAATGGTCTGCAAAGGCTAAAATCCCTGTGTAACTTCCAGAGGGAATTTCTCTCCCACAAAAATCCCCCCTGCTTGAAACGCCGCCAGTGACATTACTATGGTGCTGTTTACACGAGAACGCAAACGGTTGTATCCGCGATTTTTCTCTTTCGTTTAACCCCGTTCGTTCGTTCACACGAGGCCGTAACGGACCCCGCAAACGATAACGTGTCCCAAGGTGCAAACGTAACGCTCTGGGGGGGTCAAACGGCTCCGTGTGTACGTCCTATACGATCACTTTCCTGATAACGATGAAGCAATAGCCCCGCCTCTCCCCACCTCTGCTGCTCACTGCTGTAGCGTGGTCAGTAGCTACAGATGTTAAAGCAACATCTACAGCTCCTCTACCACAACCATCAGCAACAAGTGGATATGGAGAACTACATGAACTACATGTTGCTAAATCCACCGTGGGGCATAAACAGAAGGGCAACCATGGCAACCATGCTCGGGGGTCTTCTTCGCTGCTTTTGGTGTATTTTGTGGTGAAAGTACAGCGCCACTTACAGGCCCGGCATATGTACTGCAGCGTCTTCAGTGCTTTCGAGCGGTCTCGTGTGAACGGAAGACTTTTTTGATATCGTATTCGGTTCGTTTGCGTGAAAATGGGGTCTATGTAACAGCACATTGTTGTCTGCCAGCTAACCAATCAGAGCAGACTGGGCTCTGGTTTCAGACAGAGGGTGAAAAGAGGTGCTGCAGCACAAGCAGTATGAGAAAAATAAAGAGCTTTTTGAACATCGAAGCATGGAGACATGTCACAGTAATGGCAGAAAATACAAATATGAACCTGAAAATGAGCCTAATATGTCCTCTTTAATTAATGTTTCAGCTTAATCACATCTTTCATGATGCATCAATAGAGATACAATCCCACATTGAGAGTGTCCTCACCTTTGCTGTATACTATGACAAAAAGCCACATTAAAAATGAAGCCACTCTACAAAAAGGTCTTTGCATCCATTTGTCTGGAATAAACAAAAAATCTGGAAATGTTCCCAGGAAATAGGAATATTAGCTCCTGTGCCTTTAACACACGCCAGCCTTTCTATGTGAATAATAAGGGGTTGAAGTGTGATCAACAGTTGCCAAGGTAACACACGTTTGCTCGCAATATGATCTGCAACCAAATTTAATCAAGGTGCATGAAATCACCGGGCTTTTATATTATGGAGCACAGTGTGCTGCCCTGGAGATGGAGCTACTTCAGTAGAGTGCGATGTATTAAAGTTCATTTGAGAGGGAACACTCAGGGATGGATTTCCTGCTATTCGGTGCATTTTAAAGGCTAAAAAGAAAACATCAGTTACAATCGTCCTGCATCTGTAACCTGATTGGAACATTAACATCCTGTTAACATTTAAGAAATTTTAAGGGTTGGTTTTTTTGTGTGTTTAAATCATACTATTTAAAATACGGGGAAATAATGGAAGTTGGAAGTAAAAAATTAAGAGGCCCAGTGTCAGAATAAGCATGCAATTGACTAAATACATACATAAATACATGTACAAAAATAAAAACAAATGGATAAATAGATTTAAAAAAAGAAAATACATTTTAAATTAAATAAAACTAGATAAATACATTAAAAAAATAGATACATATTAGAAAAAATGAAATAGGTAAATAAATAAAATAGTAAAAAATTATAAAAAAATCTAATATAAACTACAAATATATGTAAATCAATAAATAATTAAATTAAAGTAAGTCTATGTTTTATAGTAAAGCCATGTTCTGTTGCAGGACCAAGTACATGCATGTGTTCCTATCTGTAATCTGTACGGGGGGTGGCGCAGTGGGTTGTGCGTTTATGTTGGGGCGAGGGGGTCACAGGTTCAAACCCCACAGCATGTCGTTGTGTCCCTGGGCAAGACACTTCACCCCAAATGGATCCTGTGGGGATTGTCCACAGTATTGAGTATGTAAGTCGCTTTGGATAAAAGCGTCTAACAAGTAACATGTAATGTAATCTCCCCCCCCCACCCATTCTATTATTTGTCTTCAACTAAGTCATGAAGATAAAAAAATGAGCACAATGCACACATTTACAGGAACACACACCAGTATTTTCTGCAGTAAAGAAGGGGAAATGAGAAGCAACATAAAATGATGTACTCTGTTCTCACCGCGAGAACAGAGTACGTCTCCTTGGGCGAGACAGAGTCGGGTACCCACAACGTCACCTGTGGTGTCCCTCAAGGATCAGTTCTCGGCCCCACCCTCTTCACACTCTACATGCTCCCCCTTGGCTCTATCATCAGCCGACATGGAGTATCATTCCATTGCTACGCTGATGACACCCAACTGTACCTCAGGATCAACCCTACCTCCTCTGCAGCCCTGCCTTCACCCACACTCACTGCCTGCCTGGAGGAGATACAGGCGTGGATGAAGCAAAACTTCCTGAAACTCAACAGCTCCAAGACCGAAGCCATTATAGTTGGCACCCCACACCAGGTTCGGTCATCCACCATCACCACCATCACCTTCTCCGGCCAGGACATTACCCTCTCCTCAATAGTCACCAACCTGGGTGTTAAAATGGACGCCCATCTGACCTTTGAGGCCCACATTAAGCAGCTGTGCAAGAACTCCTTTTATCACCTCAGGAACATCGCCAAACTCCGCCCCACACTCACTCTGTCTGATGCCGAAAAGCTGGTCCATGCCTTTGTCTCCTCCAGGCTGGACTACTGCAATGCATCCTCATCGGGATCCCTAACAAAAGCATCCAGAAGCTCCAATACATTCAGAACAGCGCTGCTCGGATCCTGATGAGGGTGCGCAAATACGATCACATCACCCCCATCCTTAAAGCACTACACTGGCCACCCGTGGAACTGAGGATCGAATTCAAAAAAACCCATCTCTTCAAAAGAGCCTTTGCCTAGACATTTTTATCACCCTTTTATTTATTTATTTTTTATTTTTGTATTGCTTTTTATTAATTCTACCGTGTTGTGTAATGTTTATTTATACTGTTCATGCTCACTACTTGTAGCACTTCGGGATTTGAAATCAAATATGAAGTGCTTTATAAATGGAACCCATTATTATTATGTTCTCATGTCACCGGGGAGGGGGGGGGGGGGGATCTCATCAAACCTCGATGACAGTGTGAGGCTGAAACCAAATGGCTTTTTGTAAATAGTTATTTCCAACCGTCGACATGTTCTGCGCTGCAGGTGAAAACAACAAAAATCCATCCAGTGCTTTCCCGGCTCTGATTTCGTTTAATATGGATGGAAAAGACGAAGTGAAGAGCCGCCTGCTGCTTCTCACTTTACTCAATGTCACTCTGCACCGCGCTCTGGTTTGTCCAAAATGTCTACTTGGTAATTCAACATGCGTGTTTGAGAAGAAAGGGAGATGACAGGTTTTAGTCCCCGAGTACATGCTGCTCTTTTTTGTATCTGCAGGGGAAACGATGGAGATTTTCTGCACCGGAGACAACCTGGACCGAGTTTCAGAGAGGGATCTCGGCTCAGGCAGCATGATTTTCTAAACTCCAAAGCCAAAAGGGATTTCTTTGAACAAACAACAAAGATGTCTGATCCAGATTACTATCAAATTAATCTCAGTAAGTCTGACAAAGGCCTGCGTAATATGCTGCATGTAAAAAGGAGATGAAGATCTAATCAGAGGAAGAAAAACAAAGATAGTGAAACTACTTAAAATAAGCTGTGGAAGTTAAATAGCATAGTGTAATTGAAGTGGTGCGTATGGTTTATTTTACGTGTTGAACAAGTTATTGACTTGTATGATAGATAGATTCAACGTATTGTCATAACACAGTACAGGTACCATGTAACGAAACGGTTTCTCTGCATCTGACCCATCCTAGTGTTAGGAGTAGTGGGCTGCCATTAAGTACGGCGCCCGGGGAGCAGTGTAGGGAACGGTGCCTTGCTCAGGGACACCTCGGTAGCACTTGGTCTTTCCGGGACTTAAACTGGTGACCTTCCAGTTGCCAAGCCAAGTCCCTATGGACTTCGCCACCACCGCCCAATATGGTATTATGATATTATGGTTTTATGTTATTATCATGGTTCATGTTGCTGGCAATGCTCTGGACACAGTCCCTCTAAAACACTGAGGGGATGTTTTTTAAATTGTTCTTCCCTGACTAACACCGGATATTTCTAAGTGAGTTTGGAAATCAGAGCTTGCATAACACAGTCCCCTCATATAAACACTCAAAGTTCATGTAACTGGATGAACTTTGGCATGCTATGACTCGACTCAGGCCGGGTGGGAGTCCCTTCTCGTTTGTCCTAGAGGAGAGTTGACCAGGCTTGCCAGGAAGGACACTGAATCCCAGAGGAATGATATCACAAAGGGACCAACAGCCAAAAACTGTCCCCAGGTGACTGAGTCAGTCAAGTGAGTCAAAGGAAATTGAGAGCAGAGGGCATTTGTCTTCCTCGAGTTGCTCTTTTTGATATAGAGACAGTGTGCATCCATCTGGGAATATTATATAAACAAAGACGGTTATATTGAGGCAGTTTGCCTTAAAAAAAGGCCCTATTATGATTGTTTGGGGTTTTCCTTTTCCTAAAGTGTTTTAGTTATTTGTGCATGTATGTCCGGAACGTACAGTAGTGACATCAATAATAATAATACATTTCATTAGTAAAGCACCTTTCATTGCTAAAAGTAATCACAAAGTGCTACAAAGGGCTTGATAGAAAAAAAAGAAATACAAGTTTAATCAAAGGCTTTTTTTTTTTTTAAAGAAAGGTGTTTAGGCCATCACTATGTAGCCCTCACGCTTCTATTGGTTAGTGATGCCACACAGTGTACAGTACGTGATAGGCTAAGGGGCGGGACATCTCTAAGCGGTTGACCAATCACAACAGAGCCGGCCAGCTAACCAATCAGAGCAGACTGGGCTCTGGTTTCAGACAGAGGGTGAAAAGAGGTGCTGCAGCACAGACAGTATGAGAAAAATAAAGAGCTTGTGAACATTAAAGCATGGAGACATGTAGAGACACTACATGCTGATATACACCTGAACATCAGCAGGAGAGGACTCTTTAAAGTAGAGACACTACATGCTGATATACACCTGAACATCAGCAGGAGAGGACTCTTTAAAGTAGAGACACTACATACTGATATACACCTGAACATCAGCAGGAGAGGACTCTTTAAAGTAGAGACACTACATACTGATATACACCTGAACATCAGCAGGAGAGGACTCTTTAAAGTAGAGACACTACATACTGATATACACCTGAACATCAGCAGGAGAGGACTCTTTAAAGTAGAGCCACTACATACTGATATACACCTGAACATCAGCAGGAGAGGACTCTTTAAAGTAGAGACACTACATACTGATATACACCTGAACATCAGCAGGAGATGACTCTTTAAAGTAGAGACACTACATACTGATATACACCTGAACATCAGCAGGAGAGGACTCTTTAAAGTAGAGACACTACATACTGATATACACCTGAACATCAGCAGGAGAGGACTCTTTAAAGTAGAGACACTACATACTGATATACACCTGAACATCAGCAGGAGAGGACTCTTTAAAGTAGAGCCACTACATACTGATATACACCTGAACATCAGCAGGAGAGGACTCTTTAAAGTAGAGACACTACATACTGATATACACCTGAACATCAGCAGGAGATGACTCTTTAAAGTAGAGACACTACATACTGATATACACCTGAACATCAGCAGGAGAGGACTCTTTAAAGTAGAGACACTACATACTGATATACACCTGAACATCAGCAGGAGAGAACTCTTTAAAGTAGAGACACTACATACTGATATACACCTGAACATCAGCAGAGGAGACTCTTAAAGTAAGACACTACATACTGATATACACCTGAACATCAGCAGGAGAGGACTCTTAAAGTAGAGCACTACATACTGATATACACCTGAACATCAGCAGGAGAGGACTCTTTAAAGTAGAGCCACTACATACTGATATACACTGAACATCAGCAGGAGAGGACTCTTTAAAGTAGAGACACTACATACTGATATACACCTGAACATCAGCAGGAGAGGACTCTTTAAAGTAGGACACTACATACTGATATACACCTGAACATCAGCAGGAGATGACTCTTTAAGTAGAGACACTACATACTGATATACACCTGAACATCAGCAGGAGAGGACTCTTTAAAGTAGAGACACTACATACTGATATACACCTGAACATCAGCAGGAGAGACTCTTTAAAGTAGAGACACTACATACTGATATACACCTGAACATCAGCAGGAGAGGACTCTTTAAAGTAGAGCACTACATACTGATATACACCTGAACATCAGCAGGAGAGGACTCTTTAAAGTAGAGACACTACATACTGATATACACCTGAACATCAGCAGGAGAGGACTCTTTAAAGTAGAGACACTACATACTGATATACACCTGAACATCAGCAGGAGAGGACTCTTTAAAGTAGAGACACTACATACTGATATACACCTGAACATCAGCAGGAGAGGACTCTTTAAAGTAGAGACACTACATACTGATACACCTGAACATCAGCAGGAGAGGAACTCTTTAAAGTAGAGACTTACATACTGATATCACCTGAACATCAGCAGGAGGACCTTTAAAGTAGAGACACTACTACTGATTACACCTGAACATCAGCAGGAGAGGACTCTTTAAAGTAGAGACACTACAACTGATATACACCTGAACATCAGCAGGAGAGGACTTTAAAGTAGAGACACTACATACTGATATACACCTGAACATCAGCAGGAGAGGACTCTTTAAAGTAGAGACACTACATACTGATTACACCTGAACATCAGCATACTGAAATGTTATAACTCTTGCAACTGTTGTCTTATCCGCACTATTCTCGTTCCTCTGCTCGTGCTTCCCACCTCCTTATTATTCCCAAGTGATACCTTTTATATTATGACTTGATACCTTTTCACTTTATTATTTCATCATTGTGGTGAAAAGAAACCAAAAACAATACAAGTTACTGTCAGTAAATGAGCTCAGGCGTCGCCTCTGAAACGGTGATATCCATTCTTGCTAAAGCGCTCATTTTTCTTAAACCTCTCAACTTCAAGCTAAAGAACGAGAGCCAATGATGAAGGCAATTAACGGCTTCTGAAAGGAGTCGTAAGCAACGATGCAGTGACTTCATCTGTTTCTAGTGCCGGGCTGTCAGGTCTGCCTCTGTGCCACAATAGGCTTTTGTTCAGGGGGGGCGGGGGGGCATGAGAGGTGACTTGTGCTGGGGCCACTGTCTCCTATGTTCTCACACACACACACACACACACGCACACACACACACCATGTATACATCACTTCAGGGGACATTACATTGACTTACATGCATTTCCTGGAGACTTATCCTAACCTTAACCATAACCTACACATGCCTAACCCTAACCAAGTCTTCACCCTAAAATTAATGATTCCCCTGTGGACCTCCAGTATGTCCCCATAAGGGAGGCGAGTCCCCACACGTGACTATGTAAACAGATGTAGGTCCCCACAAGTATAGTAATGCTAGCGCACACACACACACACACACACACACACTGCAGCTTGAATGGGTAGATGCAGACACACCGAATCACTCACACATTGTCAGAATGAAATACACATGCTGGGATGTTCACATAAACAAACAGAAATGTAGACACTGAGGTTTTCTGAATGTGAATCGGTCTTTTTAAATTTAACACATGAGACACAGACAAACACACATTCACACGAAGAGAATTAGCACAAATGATCATTTTAAAATGTACCTCAGAAACTTGAAGAGGCCGATATGGGGTTGTCCTTTCCTTCAGCGTGTTAAACAGGTTTTAGTGCATGTAAATGGTCCGAACACAAATCCCCTCCAGAGGGAGTTTCGTTCACACCCCCCCCCCCCCCACACCCCCCCCCGCCGGAAACACCTCCTTTGTTTACTTCCTGCAACATAGTGACATCACTGTCTAACACTCTTGGCTAGCACTCAAACACCTTGTATGTGATAGGTTAAGGGGAAGGATATCTCCGAGCGGTTTGACCAATCACAACAGAGCCGGCCAAATGTACTTGAGCAGTGTAATCAGTACATGTTCCATTGTTTACCAGCTTTTGATACATCTGAGAAAATAAATCCGATTCGCGTTAATATCCTCCCAGAACAATACTGCAGTTTGCCCTATATAGAAAATCCATGAAAAGCCCTCAATACTCACTTCTTTCTCTCCCTCTCTTTCTCTCTCTCTCCCTCCTCTCTCCTCTCCCTCTCTTTCTCTCCCTCTCTTGCGCTCCCTCTCTTGCTCTCTCTCTCCCTCTCTTTCTCTCTCTCTTTCTCTTTCTCTCCCTCTCTTTCGCTCTCCCTCTCTTTCTCTCTCTCTCCCTCTCTTGCTCTCTCTCGTCCCTCTCTTTCTCTCCCTCTCTTGCTCTCTCTGTCCCTCTCTTCTCTCCCTCTCTTTCGCTCTTGCTCTCTCTTCTTGCTCTCGCTCTCTCCCTCTCCCTCGTGCTCTCGCTCCCTCTCTTCTCTCCTCTCTCTCCCTCTCTTGCTCTCTCTGTCCCTCTCTTGCTCTCCCTCTCTTTCTCTCTTTCTCCATACTTTCTCTCTCTCTCCCTCTCTCTCTCTCTCCTCCATCCTCTCTCCTCTTTCTTCTCTCTCTTCCCCTCTCTCTCTCCTCTCTCTTCTCTCTCTCCCTCTCTTTCTCCTCTCCTCCTCTCTCTCTCTCTCTTCTTTCCTCCCCTCTCTTTCCTCTCTCCCGCTCTTGCTCCTCTCTCTCTCGCTCTCTCTCCCTCTCTTCTCTCTCTCTCCCTCTCTCCTCTCTCCTCTCTCTCTGTCCCTCTCTCTCTCCCCCTCTCTCTCCCTCTCTGTCCCTCTCTTGCTCTCTCTCTCCCTCTCTCTCTCTCTCCCTCTCTTTCTCTCTCTCTCCCTCTCTTTCTCTCTCTCTCCCTCTCTCCCTCTCTGTCCCTCTCTGTGGTCCGTGGTGTTGGCACGTGGTGGCCCTGCGGGTTGATGACTTGCCGCACAGAGAGATAGATGCGGGGAATGAACGTTGTTGTGGCTGATTAAGTCGAGGGGGAGTTGCCGTGTGTCCCGGTCGCGGTACAGCCCGCTGCTCACCATTCATCAGACGCTCTATACGAGAACTAGAGCAGACCAGATGGATCACACACACACACACACACACACACACACACACACACACACACGCAGCAGAGAGTAGTGTGTGTTTCCTGTGCACACTGACATAAGACACATGGAGGATGCACAACACTTGCACTTTGTTACGCAAAGGTTTGTTTATGTTGTGCATTTGCAGGAATTCACACACATATGGGGACAAATATGTGAGCAGAGGCATTCCCTCTTAAGGTACCATTTATTTAAACCCGCCACATTTCACAACAGTGCACCGAGTGGGAAAACAAACTCCATAAAATCCTCCATAACTCTCCCTTTCTAATATAAATACAACGCCTCGTAAACAGGAAGTGTAAGATAGTGTCTGCACCAAGTGTCAGCATTGTATTTCATTCCCCAAAAGCACACACACACACACACACACACACACACACACACAAAGGCAGGAGCAATATTCATTACCGTGTCACAATAAAAGACAGCACAAAGGAACATAAATGACTCTGCGCTCCAATAGCTTAATTGCTAAGCTCTTCTTTTAGGACAGTGTTTATTTCATTAGCCACGTTGTGCACCGATGCTATCTCCCAGCTAATTAACTTGTGTGGATTATGCCGGGCGAGAAACAAACAAACGCATGGGCCGTCGTGAAGACAGCTGCAGAAAGGACTGAGGAAAGTACGAGATGGATGTTTTTCGAACTGAAGGAATTGTACATACTGGACAACTTACGGCCCGTCCACACGGCGGCGTGCGTTGAGGCTTCCAACGCTTCTGCCCGTTCCCTTTGAATGGGGTGACGTCACTTTTAGCCGAACTGCATTTTGGGAAGCGACGTGGAGCGTTGCTGGCGTTGCTGGCGTTGCTGGCGTTGCTGGCGTTGCTGGCGTTGCTGGCGTTGCTGGCGTTGCTCGCTTCAAAAGTTGAGCAATGTTCAACTTTTTGACACCTCGACGGAAGCGTCAGCCAATGAAATCTTGTTCATGCAAATCTGCAAGTACAAGCGCTAGCCAATCAAACCGCGTGTATGCTGGGAGAGACTACGCAGACTACTCATTTCCTCATATTCAAAAATATGGAGGGAAAATTCATTATGGCGGTAGTGAATCACCCGGTGCTGAATGATCCGTCTCTGTTCATCTACCGGGATACAAACCGGAGGAGCGAGGCATGGAGGGAGGTGGCAGAGGCAGTGGGTGAAACTGGTAGGTTTTCGCCTGTTTGGGGAGTTTATATCCAGTTTACTTCGTTTTAACATCGCTATTGCTTTGTATACCGGGGGCGGGCGATTCATGTGATTGGTTGTTGGTCGCGTTGCTCGCAAAAAATCCCCGAGCTTCAGACACGCCCACCGCCAAGCGTCAACGCACGCTGCTGTGTGGACGGGCCGTTAAGATCTGTGGTCATCTTTCTCTACTGCAAGATACATTAATAACCAAAAGAGACTAATGATGGAGAGAAACTTTGGGAATTTAGTCTTTGCAGACCATTGACATGCACACAAACCTATATGACACACTTCAGGAAAGGGGAAAACCTCAAAAAGTCTTACTGAATGCATCATCCTTGGAGACTGATGTGTTCCTATGCATCTATTAAAAGTAACGTCAGCATGCATGACGCAGGCCTTGAAAAATGACCGAGATGTCTGGAAGCCTTCACTGGTGTTCGTTTGTTTTAATCTGGTCCTTTGGTGATTATCAATCACTCAGTTTCAGCTCTCTCCTTGAGTCAGACTTTGTAAGTTGAAACGTGAAAGTCTCGACTGGTTTATGTCCACGATGACGCAGCGTCCACACGGCGGCGTGCGTTGAAGCTTGCCGGCGGGCGCGTCTGAAGCTCGACCAACAACCAATCACCTGAATCTCCCGCCCCGACACACAAGCACGCGGTTTGATTGGCTAGAGCTTGTACTGGCATATGATTCGATTGGCTGACGCTTCCACCGAAAGCTTCAGAAGCTTCAAAAGTTGAACATTGCTCGACTTTTGAAGCGAGCAACTCGAATTCAAAGTGAATGGGCAGAAGCTTCAACGCACGCCGCCGTGTGGACGGGCCGTGAGAATCAAAGAAGAATAGTTGTTTGAGGGTAACATGACAAGGGACACAGAGTTGACATCTATAACGTGTCTGAAGTGTTTTCATCGTGTATGTATGAAAAGATGAATGACGAACAAATTGGTTTGGCAATGTGTTGTTGACAGTGAGGGGGGGCACAGGGCTTTTCGACATTCACCATATTTGCTGCTGAATCAGGTTTTATTTGGGAACTATTCGGGACTGTATCTCTGTGGTGGACGATACTGGATTCAAAACAATCCTAGTTTTTAACAGAACATTACAGAGATGAGGTTGACGCATTTGACTATAAGGAATGGGTCTTGGGCCAAGTCTTAAAGAACGTCTACCAAACGTGAGTTGGAGAGTAAGTATCAAAACTGTTCTATTGAGTTAAAGAAATAAAGAATGCATCTCATGATGTCGTTGAGTTTGACGGACAAGGAAAGTGATGGATCGAGGCAGAGTTCGAGGTGTATGCCTGCTAGTTTGTGCCATTCGCACTTCGCTCAAAACGCGATGTCTTTATCTCATTTCTCCGAGCGTGGAAACTTGGAAAAGAAGCAAGTGGAGGAAAAGAGAAGCCAAGTTAGAGAGACACAAAGAGAGAAGCGTGTTGGCTGGTTTGGTGTAATTGTGCTGACCTGATTGGCGGTGAAAGAAAAACGATGTCTTTATCTCAGGACTGGGAAATAGGAAAGGAGGGAGGGAGAAAAAAGGAAGGAAGGTGAGGCAATGCTGGGTAAGAGGGTGAGGGAGACAGCGAGAGAATGAACACGAGTACAATAGTGTGTGCTTCTGGATGTGTGTTTCAGAGTGTACACACACAAGGTGCGTACGGAGGCACAGATAAAGAGGCTGCGAGAGACGGCAATGAGAGAAAGAGAGGGTTCTGAACTGTTGAACGGCGTATCTGGCGGTGTACGCAGCCATCTGCCTGCCGGGCCCTGAACCCATTTAAATTCAGGACGATTGCACTGTTTCTCACATCCTTCAGAGCTGAATGCTTGTTGCACCCCGCTGACAGGCTCAGCTGAAAACACGAACAACAGCAGCACACCAAGGCCAGATCCCTTTGTCTGCTTAGAAAGGAAACATCATCTACCTGGCACGTCTCTCTTACAACGGTAATCCGGCAGTTTTCTCAGTTTGTGTTTCTTATTTTCAAGACATTTCGGGTATAAGCACTTCAGTGTGTTTTTTGTACACGATGCTAGAAAGGATCCCATCCAGTCCAACAGTGTGGCCAGTGCTGTCACATTAGCCTCAAGACAACCACCACCGTATGCTTCAAAGATGACCTCATGTTGAACCAGCCCCTCTGCCAAAAACTGAACATTATCGTCTTTGCAAAGGATTTGTTGCATGGTTGTTGTTGTTTGTTGTTGTTGTTGTTGTTGTTGTTGTTGTTGTTGTTGTTGTTGTATTAGATCAGAGTTTTGGCAAGATTCATAGGAATGGTCAATTTCTTTAGTTGAACTTCTCACAGCAAATAGTTATATGGAAGACAAATGTTATGCAGTGCTCGATTCAAAAGGGGACAGGTGGCGCAGTGGTCTGTGCATCCGATCATAAGATTAAGGGGGGTGCTGGGGAACTCCAGTTCGAAACCCGCTCCTGCTGCCACTGCGTCAGGCCGTTGTGTCCTTGGGCAAGACACTTCACCCGGATTTACTCCTGTATTGTCCACAGTTTCTGATTACATGTATGATATATGTGTAATGTGTTTATAGCGCTATAATAAATGTAAGGAATTATTATTATTAATTATTATTAAAAGGGTCAGAAGCCAACACTTTGGTAACCTTTCTCCTCTTCTAATTAAGTGCAGGGTTAGGGTAAGACTCTTAAGGGACAGCAACACAATAAGGTTAAGGTTTTCTTTTGCCCGAAACGTGAAGAGGGGCTCCTCATCTAGCAAAATGAACACTCTGGAAAACAAGAGGGGCATTTCAGGGGATACCTGGAAAAGCATGGATACTTCGTCATTGACACAGCAAGGATTGAACATGCTGTTAATGTGTTAGGCAACTAGGAAGCATCCCTACTTGTCCAAAATGTCCAAAACAACTGGTTCTGCTCAAAGCCCGTAGACATGTGGTTGAAGACAGGATATCCTTCAAAGGAACATCAGCTTGGCACCTTGCATGTGTGATCTTGTTGATCATTACTAAGAACTCATGAACACACCCCTCGCACTAGTTCTATTTTATTTGTATTTACTTGCACATCTCAAAATATTGTCTTGCACTATTTTATTGTTTTATGACCTATATATATTCATGTTATAATAAAGGGCTGGCTTATCTAAAGCCAGTTGAGTAGCACTTGAAATGTTTTAGCTCTATGAAACCTGGTGTACTTATATCAGGGGTGTCAAACTCAAGGCCCGGGGGCCAAATCCGGCCCGCGACTTCATTTTCTGTGGCCCCACAAGAGCCGGCAAAAAATATGATATGTTTGTTTATACGGTTACATGCCGCTTTCCAGAAGCTCGTTGCATCTCAAATATGCCTTTTTTCTCAGAATTTGACTTTTCTCTTTTTAAATGTAACTTATTTATTTATTTTTCCAGAATGTGGCTTTTCTTTTTAAACCATTTTGTGACATTCTCACTGAAGAGACTTGCAGTTATTTGCCCTAGACTTCTGCTTTCAGACGTAGTTAATTATGAAGTTATTACCCTATCCGATAATAACCCAATGCAGAGGCAATAATGTAATATAATACATTATTTTATATATATTACATATTTATATAAGTATTTTTATATAGTCCTAAAGTTACAACCGGCCCTTTGAGTGCAACCATAATGCGAACATGGCCCGCTATGAAATTGAGTTTGACACCCCTGACTTATATGATTCTGTTTTCTTCAAGGTTGTGTCTTCCTGGTCGAATGTACTTATTGTGAGTCGCTTTGGATAAAAGCGTCAGCTAAATGTAATGTAATGTAATGTAAGGTAATGTAATGTAATGTTGCTCTGTTGGAGGAGCCTGTGACGTCTTGAATCCTAGGTGACGGTTGGCTGGTTTTCAATGCAACACTTCCTACTGTCTTGCAGTGACGTCTGCGCAGCTTACAGCAGCTTGATGTGCAATGTCTATGCGTGGTTACATCCAGTACATGTGAGTGAACACCACATGTTGTCCAGCTAGCATCTGAATCTCTGCTGTGACTAAGAAGAGCATCAACCCAGCCAAATGTAAACTGTGGGCATCTGTGCACCCTGTTAGGATATCACGCAAATCTGTGCATCTCATCAGCACCTATTCCATCAACACTTGGTCGCTGACACTCAAGGGCAGCTCTCAGTTTCAGCCGGTGATGGATGGGCTGGTGGGACGGACGGACGGGGGGGATGTTGAACTCCAATCAGGGGCTCCTTTGGGACTGTTATCAATGGCCTATTTCCTGAAACATCTGCCACCCGGTTATCAATCACCCTCCGACCACAGAAGCCGTCAGATGGAGCGATGGTCTCTGCCACGAGGTCTTCGGCGGACAACACCTTTTGAGGTTTTCATCACAGCATTGTATCATTACATGATCGAAGTGATAGCAGGACGGGTTAGCACGCTTCGACAAGGACAGTATTCTCCGCCTGTAATAAATCAATGATTTCCTAGAAAATATAAGAGAGCGTTGATGGATTTCTGAGCAAGTGCCTCGGGTCTACAGTGGACAACCAGGTTGATCTGATCTGATCTGTTGTTCTAACGTCCTCAGTAAAGCTGAATGTATCGTATCACTCGAGACAAACATCGTATTTAAAAATATGAGAAATGAAATTGGAGAAATGCTGTGTTGTCATCTCGCCAGAGTGCTTTTTCAGTCAGCAAGGAAATCTGTGCAACCTCATTCAATTAAGAGCGATCTCGCCGAGAGAAAAGAAACCAGAGATGTCTTTGACGAATTCCGTTTCCTGAGAGATGTGAGGCTCGGAGTGGAAAAGCCGTTTAACTTAAAACCATCAATCACGTCTTTTATGAAGTACTTGATGTTTTTTGGAGATGTTATCTATGCATTTAAAAAGCACATTACTCGTAAAGGTCGCACCCTGTTAGCATGTCTCTTCCGTGTTTCAGTTCAGAGTGATGTGGTCCGTGGTGTTTGGTGTGATTACTCCAGATGCTGCCTGGCATGAAACTAATGAGTCATGCTTCCACCCCGGGTCAAGTCTGAGGCTTCTGCTGGGGCTTTGAAGCTTGTTTACCCTCCTGCCTGATACCCATGAGGCCTCCCTAAAACCCCCCCCCCCCCCCTCCCTGATACCTGCCAGACAACTTAAATACCTGTGCCGGAGAAAAAACATCACAAAAGCATCCAAGAACTCAGAATCTTGCCAAGAGTATTTGTCTAATGTCAGAATATAATAATAATAATAATAATAATAATGCATTACATTTTTTATTAGAGCGCTTTACAGGTGCTCAAAGCGCTCTACAAGTACACATTACACATATTAGACATGTAAGAGTCATTACTGCGGACATTACCCACAATATGTCTTGACACCTGCTATAAGACATAATAACTTCACAAGTAACTGCAGTGAGATATCGGGTTTTGCTTTTGGACAATGCATCCTCTTGAGTCAAAACATCTTATTTTGAGTTGTATCTCAGATTAAACCATTTTTTTGAAAATCAGAAACAGAAATCTTGAGCACTTCCTGATTCTGGTCAATATACTTCAACATGAGTTCTCCCAGCTAACCACAAGATCTGATTCATCTAAATATCCCATCTTATTTCAGGGAATCTTACCAAGCTAATTTTCACTTTTTGTTTAAGTCGTTTTCAGAGCAGCATTTTTTCCCGTGAGTTGAACGAGTCAGTGTGGTGACGGCTGACATGTCTCAGGCTTGTTCCTCGTCAACAGCTGTTCTTATTCTTTGCACGAATTTCCCTCTTTATCTGCTCACTCGCAGCAACACTGGCCTGATTAAAGAATGCATAGGTAGATTATACTATAGGCAAACGACTAGCTGCTCCAGGCTAACGCTACGAGCTCACGCATATCTCCAATTGACTTCAATCTCTGGATGACTTTCAGGTTGACGTCAAAAGATAACAGGTGCGGTTTGGCAGCAACATTAAAGCTGACATTATAAACTGAGATACGGAGCCCCTAAGGTGACATTGGGCAAAGAACTACCCTTTGCACATGGGGAAGTATTTGTTTTGTTTGTGTCCATGTCTCTTTAAGGGCTCCAATATAAGACACTGATTGTTGAAAGAAAAGACACACAAAATGCAAGTATTATTATTGAAGGTGAAAATGTACATTACATTTAGCTGACGCTTTTATCCAAAGCGACTAGGCATATGTACGATGTAGGCATAGACACAGACGTTTTGAAATAGATGCCGCATGCTTTGCCAAGGGTACGGTACGTAAAGTAAAGTAAATGGTGAGTGTTCTTTTTAAATTGCAAGTTCCTGATTCAGCAGAAAACCTGATGTGGAAGAGCGGCTAAGGACACTTGAGCATCTGCTGCCAATGACTCCGGCTCATTTTTCACTGCAGCTACAAGACGGATTTCATGTAGACAGCATGTTGAAGTTAATTTACAAGAATGACAAAACGAGTAAAGTAAGAAACCGTAAGTGAGACAAAAAGAAAACTAAACTAAACTATAAGCATCAACTACAAGGATGTTGGAAATACTGCTGAATGCATTAGACCAGGGGTGTCAAAACTCAATTTCATCGCGGGCCACATCAGCATTATGGTTGCACTCAAAGGGCCGGTTGTAACCTTTACGACTATATAAAATACATATATAAGAAAATAGATATATAAATATGTAATATATATAAAATAATGTATTATATTACATCATTGCCTCTGCATTGGATTATCACCGGATAGGGTAATAACTTCATAATTAACTACGTCTGAAAGCAGAAGTCTAGTGCAAATAATTGCAAGTCTTTTCAGTGCGTATGTCCCAAAATGATTTAAAAAGAAAAACCAAATTTCTGGAGAAAAAAGAAATAGAAGTGACATTTTGAAATAAAAATCTAATTCTGAGAAAAAGGAATTCTATGAAAAAATGCATATTTGAAGAAAAAAAAGGCAAATTCTGAGAAAAAAAGGCAATTCTGAGCAAAAAGTCATATTTGAGATGCATTGTGGGACATGTAGTTTATGGGCAACGTGCTTCTGTAGCATGTAACCGTATAATAAACATATTATATTCTTTGCAAGCTCTTGTGGGGCCACATACAATGAAGTCGCGGGCCGAATGTGGCCCCGGGCCTTGAGTTTGACACCCCTGCATTAGACCAAAAGCATAACAAAGTGACTTAGCCCCAATCCAAGTCCTTAACTACTTGGTATTTTGAATAAGTATCTATCTGATATTATTCACAAAACAGTGTAAGCCTCTACATTTGCTAAAGTCCTATTTTTGCATG